>VDFB02377431.1:0-26153 GCA_007258455.2 Sequoia sempervirens
AATCCCAACAGTCCAGAACTGTCCTTGTAAATCTAGAGTCATTTAGCTGTGGTTCAAAGTTGAGTTTGGCAAACTTGTAAAGAATCGGGCAAATCTTCAAACAATTAGATTAAACATAAAAAGAAAATCATGAGAAACAAAATTTCTCTTCATTGTTATAATAAGACTTATTGCCAAAATGTTATATTTCAGGAGCCATCCTACCTAATATTTGAGCGGCTGTTTCCTTCAAAATTTCTCTCACTTTAGTATGAGAACAAAAATCTATCCTTCCTATTTTCTAACTGAAGACTTTTGAGATAACCCCTGCACCAACAGTCCGCCCTCCTTCCCTTAGAGCAAACCGTTGTCCTACACAAATTTATAAGTGAGACAAAAATCATCTTAATGCTTAAGCTTTTTATTTAAATGCCATCAAAATCATACCAAAGCATACTTAACATACCAGGTTCAATTGCTACAGGTGATATAAGTTCAAAAACTGCAGTAACATTGTCGCCGGGCATGACCATCTTAACATTCTCTGGTAACTCAACTTTACCAGTCACATCTGCTGTCCTCAAATAGAATTGTGGCTTATAATTGGAGAAAAAGGCCGTATGGCGGCCACCTTCATCCTTTGTAAGTACATATCTCTGCCTCAGGCTTCTTGTGTGTTTTAACTGTACTGAAGCACTACGAACCGTTAATTGTCGCAAAGCTATAGAGGTTTACTGGTTTAAAGAAACCAATCACCGACAATCTCTTTCTTCCCCTCGGAGACATCATCCGGCTTCAGACCCACGCTGCCAGGGGACCCTTCTCCAAAGCCTACGCAGATCCTCAAAATCATCGTCGGCACCAGATGAAATAAAACCAACCAAATGAAATATACAGTCATTCATTAGAACAGCATACCTCGCCTCGGTCAAGTATTTTCTTAAACATCTCCACACCAGTAACAGTACTCTTTGTTGGAGGACCCTGTTTCAAAAAGCAAACTGTAAATAATTGTGGAAAAGCTCACACAATCCTCACACCCATACAGATGCCTACCTCTTTCAGTCCTAGCACTTCAACATCCTCTCCAACTTTAATAGTTCCCTGCTCAACACGTCCAGTCACCACTGTTCCACGACCCTGGGATAAATGATGGACATAATAAAGTTAAAAACAAAGAGAAACATCTGTTCATTTAAGTCAAATAGCAGAATCAAATATTAAAATCTCACACAAAATATAGTATATGGAGACCAAAAGTGGAACACATATTAGCCATGCATACAAAGATAGTAAAAAACAAAGAAGCACAAATTTAAAAATTGAGATAACATATTGAAAAAAATAATGTCGCTGTATGCAAATCAAGAATGATTAAATGTGGATAGTGCAAATGATATGTACATGCATATACAAAATACAAACTGGACAGCAAAAATCCAGTTTGTATCATGAGATCAAAATTACTCCTAATATATAAAATGCATAGCGCAGTAGAACTAGTGTAATTACTGCCGAGCTGGAGCAAAACGTCAGAAGTCAGGCAATGCAATTAGGCACACATGCATTGGCTATTACACATGACCATAAAGAAAATCCACAATAACAGAGAGTGGTTTCACACTGCAAATGCATGCCATGAGAAAATCATTTCCTGCAGCAACCAAATGGTTTTGGAACTCTGACAGACAGACTGTCATTTCCCAAGACTATTTTGGAAGCATGTGAAACTACAGCTGTCCTGATAATATATCTCATAAATAAAAGTGCAGATTGTAGGAGTAGTAACAGATAGGATGCTGCAGCTGCAATATACTAGAAGAAAAGCACCTGAATGGAAAAAACATCTTCTATGGGCATAAGGAATGGTTTGTCAAGAACTCGCTTTGGTTCTGGAATGTACTCATCCACTGCTTCCATCAATTTCAAAATTGCTTTCTTTCCTATTTCTTCATTAGTACCCTGTAAAGCTGACAATGCAGAACCCCTGATGATAGGAATCTCATCACCTGGGAACTTGTAGAAGCTAAGCAACTCTGCCACAGTTGTAGCAATTTACCTTATCAGTATGTTTTAAACAATGAAAGCCATAAACTACAACAGAAAGGTGGAAGCCTCAACAAGTATTAGTACATACCACGAAGTTCCATTTCTACAAGCTCCAGTAGCTCTTCATCATCCACAACATCAACCTTGTTCAGAAAGCATACCAAAGATGGTACTCCTACCTACCTCAAGAATTAACAAATATGGACAAGTCATTAACTTTTATGTCCCAACCAAAATCAATCAACCAAGCTTAAGTAGCACAACCCTTTGATAAAAGTGTGTATTTATGACAAAGAAGGGAAACCAAAATGTGCAAATCATATAACTCAAGAAAACCTGGCGGGCAAGCAAGATGTGCTCCTTTGTCTGGGGCATGGGTCCATCAGGCGCAGACACAACAAGAATACCACCATCCATTTGAGCTGCTCCCGTAATCATGTTCTTTTCCCAAATTCATTTAGTACATAAAATTAGTTACACGAAATCAGCAGAGACCAAGATGCAAAAAGAATTGTTTTACATTAAAGAAAATAACAAATGAATAATATGTCAGAACACACAACCCTGAAATATCTCAAATTGCCTATGCTAATTCTCCTCAATTTGTCTCATTGAATGGAACACTACCGGCATCATCACCAATCAAGCAGAACTGAACAATTTTCACATCTTACAAGTTGCTAATGGGAAAGATTACTCAACATCCTTTGATTTTGGTTCATTAAAAAAAACATAATTTATATACATCTACCACAAATTTCTAGAAGTGGCAGTTTAGGGTTAGAAGGGTTAGGGTTAGGGTTCAGTTCTTGGGTTAGGGTTAAGCTGGTTGATTGAAATTTTTTGGGGGTGGGATTAGATCTTGGGTTGGGTCAGGTACAATTACAAAATTTAAAAATACTCATCTCCTCTCACATATACAGCCTAGAAGCATGAATAGTATATTTATATGTATATACATGTGTGCTTATATACATGCATAGATATATTTATGTATGTATATGCTATTTATATGTATATACATGTGTGCTTATATTAATTTGGTTGTATCTGACTATGGACTATTTACTTATCAGCTTGTGGGTAGGTTTAAGGAGACAATTATTAATAGTATTGATGGTTGTGTCCTGCTTGTCAACCATCAGGTTCTTTAAATAGGTTTTTCTTAGTCAGGGAAAGTAGTCTGATCCTTGGCTGGTCATCTCTGGTATATTTCTAAGTAAGAACTTCATATGAATAAAGATGTACTTCTTTTAGTCTACCTAGTATTCATTGCTGTTTATGTTCATTACTATTAAGTACTAGTCTTATCAGATATAGGAGTAAAGAACAGTGGTGTAAGAACTGACATTGTAGTTTCTGTAAATTCTGAACTGAGGGAAAAACTAAACTGAAATATGATATTCTGTTGTTTTTGTTTTAATTTTCAATATTGGAATATGAAAATTCCAGAACACCAAAAAAAAAAAAAAAAATCATATTGCACTTCAAAAAGCATTATTAAGCAACATAAACATAAAGGAAACTCTTTGGAGAAGAGATGTGTGTTAGTTGAGGGCTAGCTGAGGGCTTATATTCTCAGTTGTATCACAAGCTGATAAGTAAATAGTACTCAGCCTCTTGGAATGAAAATGCCTGTTTGCAAAACAAATGAATGAAAATGAGGCAGTTTAGGTGTTTAACATGTTTTAGAGGTCACTTTTAGGGTTCCCATGGGCGTGGGTCAAAGTCAAAATAAAGGAAACATTAAAAAAAACAAAAAAAAATCACTTTTTGCCGCCCAGATGCCCGGGTTCTGCTTGGGTTCGCCTTGGGTTCGCCCGGGTTCTGCTCGGGTTCGCCCGGGTTCTTCACCGGCGAACCAAGGCCCAAATGCAAGGACCCTGGCCGAACCAGCAGAAGGACCGGACCAGGACCCGAACCCAGGGCGAACCCGGACCAGGACCCGGGCCAGAACCCTGCAAACCGGCTACATAGCAAAATTTGTTTCCTACAGGAAGCATGTAAAGATCTTGTGCCATGGCCCCACACATCCCAGGGGCATTGTCCAAAATATTTGACAATAAAAAGTCTGTTACATGCAAAATCCTTAGACTTTGTAAATTTGCTTAACTGAATTTATTCACTAGTGCAAGTCCCCAAATGTAAATGATTAACTAGCAAGCAATTAGAAAAAGGAATACACCAGCTCTTCTTGTTCCGAGAAACCAATTGTCGAAACCAACCAAGAAATTTCCAGATTTAACACCAGCAACAACTAGAGAAATCTATAATCATTTTAAGGTGTCATGTTCAAGATCCGATCTGGAGTTACCTGCAGTGTGACCTCCTGCAGTAATCTCCGAAGAAAGTGACAGCACTTAGACAAAATCCCTCAAAAGAAATTGCCCATATCCAAGAAACCATCATTCTGCGATGCGTTTCTTCAAATTTTCACAAGATGGTAGAGATTCTTGAGGGATAAGTTTTTACTGGCAAAAGGCACCTTTTTGTCCCTGCAGGAATCATCAAAACAGACTTTAAAACATCAAAAAAATTAAAAGATGCTATAATCCCTTATCGCCAACTTCATTCAACTTCTCCTCTCCCGTTTCCCTAGTTTGGCTAATAAAATGACATGGATATGATTCAAATTTGTAGATGTTTACTGAGTATCATCTATAAACTCTCATTAGCCCTAAGCTGTATGTAATTGCAGCACATCATTACTTCTTTACTGGGAGGAGGGGCTGGAGGTGGAATGGAATGTCACTGAGATGGACAGGTGAGATTTGAGAGAAGAATACATTGCAGGTTGAACTGTGGACGTAACCAGACCCAATCAAAAATACACAATGCATCAAATTGCAGTGCGATAATACCTGCGGCCCCAACATGAATCGAAGTGTTACTCGAGGAGTTTCTGGAGGCAAGGGATTACACAGCCCATGTGGGACATATCCTAAGTCCCGATTTTCAGAGAATCAACGATTGGGGACAGGCAGAAAAGGATTAAATTTCATAAATCATAAAGGAAATTTCAAAATATTCATATGAAAACATGGATAAAGGATGCATATATACATTATAGAACCCTAACATATAACATTTGTGTTTAGAATTCATTGTCAATACTCAATATGCATTCAGAATTCAGATTTCATTGTCAATATGCATGTGATATTAAAAAATTTATAAACTTATAACAAAATGCCCAAAGACTACACTGCTGCCATATAGCTTTACTTTCAATTATGATATGAAAATCAAAATACAAAGTACACTGCTGCCCCTAATCTACATCTCCCAACACTGCATCAAAATCAGAGTCCTCCTTTGAGTCACTGCTACTGCAATGGTCCACCTCCTCCAAGGGAATCCCAACCAATCCCTTTGGTGTCTCCTCCTCATCAACCTGGGCCACGTCTTCGGGATCAATATCCCAACGTAAAGCTGGAGTCCACCAATACTCGGGGTCTGACGATCCTGAAGTCAAAGAGCACTATGCACAGCCACTAGCTTCTCTGCTCGTCTAGATTTAAGTCTATTCATCATTTTGGAGGACCAGGTTGAGAAAATTCATACTTTAGTCACTGAAGGAGAGAGGAAAGGGGACCTGCAAGAGTTTGATTTTTTCTGCTCTCAAGAAATCCTTCCCCTTTCCTCCTCTTCAGGATTGAGACTGGATGGCTAGGACTTGGAGAGATGTGAAAATGCCGATGCAAGGGACGTATGCTGGATATCTCATAACCAGGGGTCTTGATGATGGAGCATTGGGCTGTGACGGTGGCTGTGACTTTCCAAATCAAGATGCTGTAGCCATTAGAGTTGGCGTTCAGTTTCCTTTGTTATACTGTTGTATGCCCCACCTTTTTGTCTCTAGTCCATTCGTGGGGAGTAATCTGGTATGGTGAAAAGAGAGTTGTGTGTGTAGTTTTATATCTCAATGTAGTTGGACAAAGGTTGTGTCTATGTCCTGTTTTGAGCCTGTTTAAGGCAAGATTTTGTATCTGAACTACATATATGCTTTCTTTCAGATGTTAATATAAAGGGAGAGGGACTGACTTCCCTTATTTACGTATCAAAAAATATATATTAATATTTTGTGCATAATCAGCATAAAAATAAATGAACAGAAATCCCCAGCCCTTCCCAGAAACACATCGATGTTTCAGGACCATTCCAAGAAAGGTTAGCATCTCAAGAGAATCCAAAACATTTTCAAGGACTACAAAACATTTCATTGCAGATGTGATGGTAGACTCTACTATTTCCTTCAACTGGGAAAAAATTCTATAGTGCCATCCATTACATAAACATTAAGGGATGGCATCCATGTAATTGGAAGTTTTCACCAGACAGTTAACCTTAAAGTTTTGAATGATATAAAGCCAATTAACAGCATCACACTTAATCATAACTGGACAAAAATTTCAGTCATTATCGATTTCCATCCATGTGTAGACAACACAGTATTTTCGTGCAGTATGATAAGTCATTGGTTGGTAGAAATTTGAAAGAATCTGTGATCTTCAAATAACCTAATTTAAACAAATATTAGGAGAACATCTGTATAACTATACATTCATATAAAAAGATTTTATTTCAGCTAATTACAATAGTAGATCCAATATAAGATATGAAGGGATTGCTTTAATAAGGAAGCATCTATGAGTATGAATAAAAATTTGCTCCGTAAATAATGTTCAGTAAGACATCAAGATGTAGAGGGAAAAAAAAAAGGTTATCTTAATGCCAGAAGACTCTCATAAGAAACTTGCAGAGATCTTGCCGAAAAACAATTGTGGAATTAACTTTAAAATGAAAACCACAGTTGTGAGTGTGTACTTGAAAGGTTTCGAATTCTGCAATATCGATCAAAACTGGGCACCTCCCACACCAGATGGCAAAGGTTCCCATGTTTTAAAAATACTCAACTGTTGAATCTTACTAATCAATGAAAAA
Organism: Sequoia sempervirens; assembly: GCA_007258455.2. Taxonomy (NCBI): domain Eukaryota; kingdom Viridiplantae; phylum Streptophyta; class Pinopsida; order Cupressales; family Cupressaceae; genus Sequoia; species Sequoia sempervirens. The sequence goes on from VDFB02377431.1 coordinate 6,973, forward strand.
TTAAAAAAGGTCTCAAAATGCTTGAATACCATCCATGCGATGAACAAGCTTAGATGTATGCATATACAAAAAGTAAGAAAGAGTACATGAAACTTGTAGCTTTTCAAGAATTAGTTTTCATATTTTGCAGCTTTTCAAGAATTTGTTTTCACAACATGCAATTACTACATATATGATTAGATCTTTCAGCACAACTACAGTAATGCTCTCTAGTCTTCCTCAGCATAACTCACTAACTTTCTCATGATTAGATGATTTGGTTCATATTTAAAAGAAGATATTTAAATACATTGATCTTACTTTCACATAGTCTGCATGTCCAGGGCAATCTACATGTGCATAATGTCGCTTCATTGTTTCATACTCGACATGTGCCTGAAAGTAAACAGGCATAACACAAAATAAGATACACATATTCAGCAGAAAGCCTAAACATCATAGGCAATTTCAAAAACCTACATTCAAAATGCAGAAAACTAGTGTTAGATAGAAGAACAAGGCATAAACCTAGAAGCCGTATACAGACAAACTAATTGAAAAGATAACTAAGGCTGCAGTCCAGAAAACAGATGTAGATGTCCAAAACTAAACCAATAATTACAGCAAATGCTTATCAAGAGGAGAGTGCAGATTCTTAACATGTACCATATTAAGCCACTAAAATATTTCAACAGATTGTAAGTGATCAAACCAAACATCTGTTCTTTAATAAAACATCACAATTGTAGAAAAGTGCTGACCGTTGCAATGGTAATTCCTCGGGCTTTCTCCTCTGGAGCCTTGTCAATCTCATCAAAAGCAACTGCCTTAGCTTTACCTTCTTCTGCCAAAACCTGCCCAGAAAAAAAAACATCACAGACATCACACTTCCTTCAATATAATGATTGACCTTGCTAAGCTTCTAGGATTAGAAATGCTAATAAAGAATTGATTACACAGCTAAAATTACAACTGCTGGAAATTGAGTGTGATAAGAAATAGGAAAAGACACCCCATAAAATTCTCCAAAGAACAACACATGGAAATTTAAAATAATAAATACTAAAGCTAAATTGTAATTTTCAAACCTTTGTAATTGCAGCTGTCAAAGTCGTTTTCCCATGGTCAACATGTCCAATGGTTCCAATATTCACATGAGGTTTCCTGAAATAAACAAAAAAATACTGCAAATTATTTTAAGAAACGCCTTAAACAAAATATTAGCCATCTTTGATACCAGCACATCCGCCGATTCATGTTCTATTTCCAGGTTTTTTTTTTGCGAACATGGAGATAACAATATATGTCAAACTTCCCTATGTTACCAGTTTGCTCATAAAAACACCAGATCCAGGTCCAGTTTGTTCTTGATCTGGTTACCCTATGGATCCAGCCAAACTCCTGCAGAACAGACCTAGATTCAGCCGAGTTCATTCTGCAGTGGACCCAAATAAATCCAGTCCATTTTGCAGGACATAGAAAACCTAGGGCAAACCCTACAGCAATTACACTTCTTCTTTTTTTTTGACTTAAAAGGTTGACTATTCCACCTCAGAACATGAGTCCTCGCCCTAAAAGTGACACTAAACACTTTGAACCACTAAAACAAGCTCATTTACCTCATTTTGAATGCAAAAGACACAAACCAAATACACTTGCTAAACTTTCATTCTTGCTTGTCATTACACAAATAGAGCTAAAGATTGATCATTGAAGGTTACAAAGCAACTGGAATGCTATTCACATGAGGTTCCCAAAAATAAACAAAAAAAATATCATATATTAATTTAAGAACCAACTTAAACAGGAGAACAGGAACAAGGAGATCTTGGTGGAAGGAGGAGCTCTGAGGTTGGGGGAGAAGACGAACAATCATTCTCCATTTTCAATCTTCAGCTGCTCCATCTTCTGAAATTGACTCTGATTAGTGTTCTTCACCACATATGAAGTTTATATCCTCTTTTCTATTTCATGCAAGTGTTAGGTGTAGTCATTTTGGTGTTTTTGTTTGTTTTGGTTTGCTTTGTTAGGTTTGGGTTGGGTTGGATTGCATAGACCTTGATTTTCACTTGTCTTTTTGAATTGATAATTAAGTTTTATTTAATCCTCTGGCCTTATGGTACCTCCTGGGGCAGTTAATGTTGTAGCATGTGAATTAATGGAGGAAGGCAGAGATAATGATTTGGAATCAGATGAAAAAGTTATTTAAAGTTCCATAGGAGCCAGTAAATCCTACAGGGAGGCTCTTAGTAGCGAGAAACCAGTGGAAGCGCCAAAAGGAGTGAGGTTTGAAGTCAAGGGCGCTGCAAAGGATGCAGGAGGCTTCTTGGATGATGAACAAGCAGGAGAAAACTCTAAGGTTTGTCCTCCCCCTGGTACTCTCCTAATGCAACCTAATCTAGACATGTATAATGTTGTTTATAAAGAGGAAAATAGGCTTTAAAATGTAGCTGTTTTCTTTGCTGCCATGGATAGAGAGTCTCTCCTCACATAAGCTTTTTAATGACTGGCTTTTGAATTTCTGGGGCAAGAAATTAGGTCTGTATATTTCATTCTGTAGAATGGTGCAAAAAGGTTTGTGATTTTCTTTAAAAATCATAATATGCAAAAAAGAACCCGAAGTAAGGAATATTGGAATGTTGGTAAGTCTATTTTCAAGGTTGTGTCTTGGTCTCTGGAGATTTTAAATGAAAAAGTTTTAGCATGCACTGTTCCTAGATGGGTTACTGTCAAAAATTTGCACCCTCAATTTGGGCTTTTATTCCCAGTATATTGCAACCTATGGGCAAGGTCCTCCAGATAGAAGAAACTAAATCCACCTTGCCACATTTCGATGGACAGTTCTGATGTCACTCCTTCCTAGAGTAAATTTCCTTGATAAATTGGAAATCAATATGGGTAGGTATATTGTAACCTACATATTGAACTGTTGGAAGGGTCCAATGCTTGTTTTTTGTGCAAAAATGAAGGTTATCAAAAAAAGAGACTATCCTAAAATTAAGAGTAGTAATAAGAACTTTAAACCAAAATTCAAGGAAAAATCTAAGAATAGCTAACAGTGAAAACAACCATAAAGAATTAGAACATAATGAAAAGGAAGACTGTGTTAACAAGGAGGAACTATAGATGGTGATAGCCATGTCATTGAAGAAGAAGTCACTCACAAAGTAAGTGATTCGAAGAGGGAACTAGAAATAAAAATTGTTGATAAAGATGTTGAACACAAAAAAAATGCTCAAGAACTTGTTTTGGATAAAATAAAAGCAAAACTTTGAGCTAATAGGGAGAAAAAGAATCTTGATAATACCAATTCTCAGTCAATTACTTCCCTCTCAATGGTACTTAGGGGAGAGGGACCTAAGTATTCTATCCCAGGAAGGAGTTTATTATGAAAGGAGAGATAAATTTAGAATCTGTGGACACTGGAAAAATTTGGGACAAATCCCATAACTATCAATGTGAAATTGTGAATGAAAAGGATGGGAATCTTTACAAGCAAAGTCAACTCTGAAGAGGAAAAAGATGATAAGAAAAAAGGCTAAATACAGAGATAAACTGGCCCAAGGAAACCAAAAAGAAAGAAAAAAATTCCAAATCTTTGTCCAGATTATACAGAATCAAAACCATCTATCCTCTTCACCTAATCCTTGATGAGGCAAATTACATTGGTTTGAATTCCAAGGGTCTTGGGTTCCCGATAGAAAATGCATTATTAGAAGTGTTTGCAATAAGAGGAACCTTCTTGACTTCCTACCCTTGCAAGAAATCAAGACAGTAGGGTTTCAATTAGAAACCAATTTGAAAATTTATATAGTAAGATGCTATTCAAGTTTCTACTAATCATGATAAAGGGCAAGGGGGCACTACCATCTTAATCAATTACAAGTAGGATAGCTTTATTACGGACTCTAGGTGTTCACAATGTAACGGGAGCTTTGGTTACTTTGTAAAAAGATAATTTTGAATATGGTCTATGCTCAATTTATGCAGCCAATTACTATAAGGACAGAATTGACACTTGGAAATGGATGAGCACGCACCTCAAAATCCCTTGGATTATTGGTGGAGACTTCAATATGATAGAGCTGAAGAGAACAAGAGTCAAGGTATAGAGATGGAAATGGGTAATCAGCAATTTTTTTGGAACAGAGTGAAAAGGAATTTACACCTAGTTGGCCCCCTGGAGAAAGGTAAGAAGAATAGCGATGATATCTGGTATACATGGTGTAATAGCCAAAAAGATGGCAAAAGAATTTATTGCAAGCTTGATAGATTCTATGTCCTGCCCACCAAAGCTATTTCAAGTTTGAACCAATGCATAGTGCCAAAAGAGTTAAAGCCCATCCTTGCTCCATATCAGATCATCATCCTATTGAGGCTAAAATTTTAATTCAAGACAACAGTTTAAAGATTATATGAAGGAAAGAAATCTATTCAAGCTCAACATTAAGTTGCTTAATATTTAAGATTGTAATGATGGAATTTTCACATTAAGTGAGATCAATAAGAATCTTCTCAATAATTCCTCCCATAATAAGAAGTGGAACTTTAATGTTAATAGCTAGAAAGTCTTTTTTTCAAACAATCTGGATGGGAGAAGAACTTAAAGTAACCTCCATGAGGACCTCTGTGCTACTGAAGGGCTCTTGCAGTGTGATCCAAATAATGGACATGGAACTACTAGGATGGTTGATGTAAAATATCTAGGAAATTCTTTGGGAGTCATGTCACCAGCTCTCTTAAGAAACTCCAGAGTTTGAAAATTAGGGCCAAATTGAATTGGTTGAAAGAAGGGGACAAGGATTCTAAATTCTTTTGTAACTATCTCAAATCTAAAAATAAAAAAGAAGAGATTGGCCCTATCTAGATTGACAAGTCTCAGATTAGTAATGTCAACAATGTTAAAGAGGAGTTCAGAAAGTTTTATCAAAGGCTCTTCTATTCTGAGGACAATAACAATGATTCTAAAGAAGCCCAAGAGCTTTGTATGAAAATTATACCAAGTAAAATTAGTAAGGATGATTCCAACATTTTGAACAATGTCATTAGCACAGAGGAAATCATTAGAGCTATTCAAACTTTCTCAATATTAGGTACAGATCTCTCTTGAAAAAGGTATAGATGGAGCTTATATATGCTAAGTTCTATAAAAGAAATATTGAGTTGGATTACACAGTGATTTGTTGTTGTTGGTCTACAAAGCTATTAATCCATGAAAGAGCTCTTTGGAAGGATAATGTAAAGCCATCATGAAAACTCCACTTCTGAAGAGAATTTGTGTAAAGTCAAAATAAAGAACTTGGAGGCCAATTGTATTCTCTTAATGTCTCATATAATTTTTTGGTATGCCTAACTCGGACTTGCTGATATTCTTCTTTCAGTTCAAATTTAATGCACAAAACTCTGGAGACTCTTCAAGGAGGTTCATTCAAGAAAAAAAAATTTAGATTACAGTTGGTTTGTAATGAATGAGGCTAGAACACTCCAAAATCATGTATTCTCACTGTTGGATTTTGAGAAAGCTTATGACAGGGTTTAATGAACATTCATTAATATGAAATTGGAGGCCTTTGGGTTCCGCCCTAATTTTTGTAACATGATCAAGGTCTTATTTAATGAAGCTTCTATGTTAATGGATCCCACACAGAGCCTTTCTCCCTACAGAGACCAATTAGGCAAGGCTTCCCTCTTGCTCCTGAGTTGTTTGTGATTGCTTTTGATGCGCTATAATACTTATTGAGAACTAGTAGTGCTAGTGAGAAGGTCAAAGGGCTTATTCTTCCAATAATAACAATTTATTGAATATAATTTGCAAATTATCTGCATTTTTTATGGAAATGGAAAAGAACAATTTTGATAATATGATGAAAAGCCTTGAGCTCTTTTGTATGGCTTTTGGTGCTAAGATCTCTCAGAGTAAATCTACTCTGCTCAACTAACAAGACAATCATTCAGAGTGGTTTAGCAAACATAACCTTACATGAGGGGGTCCTAATAAACAGGTCAGATATCTGGGTATACCTTTTTCCATTAGTCCGTCTCTTAAGGACATGTGGAACTGGATTTATGATAAAATAGACAAAAAGTTCTCCAAGGGGAACAGACAATACCTGTCAATAGCAAGCAGATTTCAGGTTTGTCAAAAATTATATCCTCCTACACTATTTACTATGTTTTTTGTCTGGCTCTTCAGTAGTTATCAGATTAATGATATTCAAAAAATCATTAAGAACTTCCTCTAGTCTGATGAGAAAGTTAATAAGAAGAGAATTGCAATTAATTGGCAATGGTGTTATATGGATAAAAAGCAAGGTGGTCTTGGCTTAAAGGTTTTGAAGATCCAAGGTGTTGAAATTGCAGCAAAATGGATAATTAATGCCTTTACTGAAGAAGAACCTTGGAAAATCTTTATTAAAAATAATACCCAAATGCTGTTCCGAAAAGAGTTAAACAGTAGAAAGGGCTCCATCCCCATGACATCCTCTTTGGTAGGTTCTTTGTGACTCCCTCTGGCTCTAATGTGTTTATAAGTGTTTGGAAAGCTTGGAAAGTTGTGAAAAGCCAAGTTAAAGGTTGCAATGCTTATAATAAAGAGGATAACAAGATTTGTAGCTTTAGGTTTGTGTGATGGAATCTCCAGTGGAATAATAAACCTCTTGCTCTCTTACAAAGATGCACTTCTAAGTGCTAAAGTAGCAATGGGGTTACCGAGTTTAATGACATTCTTGATGGGGCTTACCTGATAGACTGACAAGGGCTTAACGAGAAGTTTGGGTTGCCTCATTCACAGAAAAGAACTTACTCTGTGCTTAAAAAGGCTTGTTGTAAGATGAACTTCCCCATTAAATATCTAATTTGATTTTGAAATATATGGGCAGTTTTTGTGGATGGATGGATCTGCCTTCTTGAAGATCAACACCAAAAGCATCTATAAAATGTTAACTGATTCCCAGGAGATCACTGATCATGTGAACAGGAGCTGGAATCTTGAGCTTAGTCCTAGTCAATGGGGTAAAAAATTTAGTGATTGTTGGCCTGGACTTCTTGAACCAAAAAAAGCTTGTTTTAAATGGCTTCTTTTACTAAAAGCTTGGATGTGGGTATGAAATGTTTTAAATCTAACCCTATTCAGAGGAACTGTAATTTTTGTAATGTGCCTGAATCTGTTGACCATATCTTTTATAGTTGTGACTTTGCCAAAAGTATTTGATCCTTTTTATCTGATCTTAAGTGCTAGGATAATAGAGATAACTTTTCTTGGTATGAAATCCTATTTGGCTATGTTCAAGGGCTTAATAGTAAATGCAATTCCTTTTGGCTTGTCTTTCATCACTAAGATTCTTTGGCTCCTGTGGAAATTGAGAAATGGGGATATTTTTCAAGACAAGAGGAGACACCTTATGGAGTCTTCTAGAAGACTCGTGCTTTATCATGCTGTGATGCAGATTACTATGACGATTGAGATATCTAAAGACAAGTTCTTGGAACTCATGGATGAAGGATAAACTTGTATTAAGAGATCGCAAATAAAATTTGCTAAGTACTGGCCGCATGATGCCAGACAACAAGCAATATATGCAATTTCAAGAAAAGTATAACAAAAACTATAAGTTTGAAGATCTCCTAGAAAATATGGGTCTCAAAAAGAAATATACATGTTCTGATGGTGCTGACCTGGAGGTGGTTAGGGAGGATGATAATATTTCTGCTTTCTCACCACCTGTGGGGACTTTCAAATTGACATTTGACAACTATAGTGAAAATTGTAATAATAATGGCTAAATGCTACTGCTCAGACTCAGAACGAGGCCCTTTTTGTGGTTATGTATGCTGGGTTATAATCAGTTAATCTTCTTCAGTTGACTTGACACTCTTGTCTTTTTGTCATGGCTGCCCATACCTTGGTCTTGTGAACTCATATTGTAACCTGCTTTTTCTTTCATAATTGATTATCAATTCCAAAAAGAAACAACTTGAACAAAATATTAGACATCTTTGTCACCAGCACATCGGCCAATCCATATTCTATTTCCCAATTTTTTTTGCTACCATAAAGATATCGATATATGTAAAACTTCCCTATGTTACCAGTTCACTCAGGGAAACCCCCAAATCCAAGTCCAATTTGTTCTCAATCTGGTTACCCTATGGATCCAGACAAGCTGCTACAAAACAGACCTAGATTCAGCCAGGTTCGCTCTGCAACAAACCCAAGTATATCCAGGTCTGTTTTGTAGGACATAGCAAACCTATGGCAAACCCTATGGCAATTTCACTTTGTTTTTCTTTTTTTGACTTGAAGGTTGACTATTCAACCTAACAACATGAGCCCTAACCCTAAAAGTGACACTAAACACTTTGAAACATTAAAACACTTTGAAACATTAAAACACTAAAACAAAGTCATTTACTTCATTTTGAATGTAAAAGATAAACCAAATACACTTGCTAAATTTTCAATCTTGATTGTCATTACACAAATAGTGCTGAAGATTGATCATTGAAGGTTCCAAAGCATTGGAATGCTATTCCAATAGTTCAAAAACTTGCAAGCTCATAAGTTCTTGCGAAAAAATCCTTGGCTGAGCTACATGTGAGTAAGCTGAGCTATGAGTTTTTCCCAATTTCTCAACATGTCACTAGCAAGCAAATTTGCTAAAACTCACATGTTCAACAAAGAAATTCACTTGTCAACACAAAAAAAACTACTGTGCGGCTAGAAAAGCATCAAAACAGTCATTTTTCACAACTTTTTCTTCTATCTCTCTCCTTCAACACAATGACAAAATCTTCAAAAACTCACAATTCTAAAGGTTCATGTCATCTTTAAGGCCTTAATTAGGGCTTGGTGGTGGGGACCTCAATCCTACCCTGTACCATGACAAGGAACACGCCAAGGCCACTGTCCCTCAACCCCACTAGGAGCTCTCACAACTGGGTAACTATCAAGCTGCCACGTAGCATTTCCAAACTTACATGCACACAGGAGCATAGCAAAACTGATTGAATTTGTGCAAGATCAATCAGTTGGTTTATACAAAATGATTATGCTATCCTCCTAAGTGATACAATTTTATGGTAACAATATCAGATCTGGTTGATTTGTATTGTCTGTGCATCTATATCTATGTGGAACAGTTATTTATTGAGCAAATCTGAGATGTAATCTGAACTGATGTTTGATTAATTTGCTATGAAATTGAAATACCTTTTGTGCAACACAGTAGACCTATTTAATTTCCTAGAAGGTGTATTACATGTTGACACTTTACAATAGTATCCAGGTGGTGGTGGGCAAGTTTGGGTTTGCAATGGGTATGATATGAAATATACAAGCACATATAGTCAAGTGAAATCCCATTTGTACAGTATTCCTAGAAAGGGCATCAAAGCTTGCTCATGCAAGAAGGGTGCACCTATGCCAACATTTAAAGTGGTGGAATATATCAGAGAGCAAGAACAAACAAAAGAAGCAATTGCCCATAGAACGAGTCATCCTTTAAAAAGGAAAGGATCTTGATCAACGAGGCCCCCTCCTTCCCCATATTTTCTTGAAATTTTGGAGCTACCCAATTTTAGTAATACATCAAGAAGAGCCCACTTCACATAAGAGAATGAAGAGCCCATTGGAAAGGACATTTCAAAATGAATCTTGAGAGATTGCTGATCAACACATTGCAAGATGCATCTATGCAAATGATTTGGCTTTCAAAGTTGTTTGCTCACCATACTAGCAAGAAATGGTGAGTAAGATTAGTGAGGCTCCAAAAGGGTACAAGAGCACAACTTATGAACACCTTATCAGCAAAAGGGGTGAAACTTCTAGAAGATTCATTGAAACTCACCATACTGGCAAGAAATTGTGAGTAAGATTAATGAGGCTCCAAAAGGGTACAAGAGCACAACTTATGAACACCTTATTGGTAAAAGGGGTGAAACTTGTAGAAGATTCATTGAAACTCATTAAGGATTTATGGGTCAAGACAAAGGTGTCGATTGTTCCCAATGGATGAAAAGATGCCAAAAATTAGCTTTTGATCAATATGGTTGCAATGTCCACCAAAGGGGCAATGTTTTTGGAAGTTGTGGATTGTGACCGGTAGACAAATGATGTACAATTTATTGTTAAAATATACTCAAAGGCTCTTGAGCAAGTAAGACTAGTAATTACAACTGAGCCAATACAAAAAAAAGGATTCACAAACTAAGCTAAACTTTTTTAGCTGGAGGCACTATTATTCACACGTCTCAATGGACTTTATGACGTCCATTTGATCATGCTTTCGAAAAAAAGAATGCTTAGCAGAATAATTGGTCAAACAAGTGTACCCAAGATGAAGAGGTTCAGCCATTTAATGCCAATCACCCATGTTGCAAACATATTTAGACCATTCTTGAGTTCACGGACCCTAAAGTGGAATCTATTCTACAATTTCATGTTTCCATGGTTTTCAGCCTAAGACCAGATTCACCAACAACCTGAGGTGTCTTGGGAGGCTTAGAAGGTGTACGGAAAGCCACCTTCTTGGCTAATCATCAACCAGCTTTTAATCCTATGGGAATCCGATCTCATACAAGAAGGCATCATGTGGAGGCAATGGTCACGATAGCCTGGAAGTTAAATGATTCAGTACATGAACTTACTTTAGTTAATTTTTTAAAGCTTAAGTGTAACTTACTACTTGCAACTTTTTAAGACCGGAGTTATAACAACACAATTATCTTGAAAGGACTTGAGAAGGTGTGGGAGGCACTTTCTAGCATAGTCATCAACCAACTTTGGTCTTATAGAAGAAATCCAACACTAAGAGGGCACCAAATATTAAACAAATGATCCTAGATGACACTTGGTGGGATCATGTGGAATATCTTTTTGGGATCATGTGGAATATCTTTTTGGGATCATGTGGAGTATCTTCTTAGTTTCACTAAAGCCCATCTTGAGTATGATTTGTTCTACTAATGTGGCTAACCCATGTTTGGGAGAGGTATATGTTGGCATCAACTCAACAATTGAAAACATGAAGGCCAACATAAATGAGAAAGGGCGAGATCCTAAACAACTTACTTCAAACAAGTGCAAACAATTCTTATTGAGCAATGGAACAAAATGACCACCCCATTACACTTTCTTGCCTTTGCATTAACTCTAAAATATTATAGCACTAAGATCCTTTGTTGGTTGAGGAGGATTGCACAATACAAAGATGTGTAATTCAGCAAAGAGTACAAGCTAGCATTTGCTAGACTCTTCAATAATCCTAATTTGGAGGATGTAATCACAAATAAATTTGTTGATTTTGTACACTTCAATGGTCAAAGTATTTAAGCTCTTCATGACAAGTATAAGAAGAAAGCTCACAATTGGTGATACCTCCATGTCCAAACATTCCAACACCTATAGTCTCTTGCGATCAAAGTTTCATCACAAGCAATTTTTTTTTAATCTAAAACTCTATAAATTGGACCACCACCATCTTCCGCTATGGACAGAGATCTAGCAGTATCTTTCCCACCATCTGATCCAACTCTTGTATCTCTACCCTCTTTGCTGACCAAATCCCCTGGTCCTATGGAAGTGTTTATGACAAACCGATCGACTATATAGTCTATTTGGCTAATTTATTTTTATTTTTGAAATAATGGTTTTTCAAATTTGAATATTTATTTATAATTTTAAAACTCCAACTCTCTAGCATTGCCTTTAATAGATTGCTAGTTGTCTTCATCTGAGCAGAACCAAAATACATAGTCCTTCATCCACTTAGAAAAGTGCAACTAATTGGCATCAAAAAACACAAAGGAGTTAATGCATGTGCATTCCAACTTGCACATACTTTCACACAAACAAAAAATGACTACAAGGGGTAACAAAGTTATGGGATGTAGAGCTAGAGCATACTAACCTGTATGCTTCCATTTCCCAACAATCTTCATTTTTTGAGCTAGATAGCTAGCGTATAGTTAGTGCAAATGTCAATGAACTAGTACTGCTTGTGATTCTTCTAATCTACCTACACCATCTACAGTTAATGATGATGATAGTGATCTTTACGAAGACCCAAATAACATTGAATGTTGATTTTATTATGTTAAAATTTAACAATTAATTTCTATGATGACATTCAAATTTGACAAATTGACATCAGAGTAGTATTTTTAAATTTTTATGGTGGTTTTGTTTATTGATACATGCTATGTGGTATTCTGAACTTAGTTACCGTTTTTAGGCTGCAAATATGTACATATTTATAATTTTTGCATTTTTTTTGTATAGAAGCATCAAAAACAAATCCAACCCAAAAACAAAACAAAAAAGAATTGTTGTACCACCATACCCAAAATTGAAATGGTAACTTAGCTTTCCTCCAATTGCAATGATTTCTCCAAATTATACAATTATAAAATGAGGCTATTCCATAGGATAAAATGCTACAATAGAACTTAAACCCTTACCAATAACTCTTACAAAACCCTTTACATCTACTCAACTGGAAAAACGTTATGAGTACATATCTTACTTAGTACTGTACATTGGGAACCCTGAAGAACAGCACTCCCGTGTCACACATGAAATTATCAGCAGCAAATTGAAAGTAACATATTACAAAGTTGACAATAAAAAAATATGGTTTTTGAATTCTTTAAGTATATCAAACTACATGTGTCCTATAATTGCACTTCTAAACAGCAATCAGAGCATTCATGGAACAACACTGCAAGTGTCTGTAAACAATAACACCAGACCTAGCACCTCCTTGCAAAGCAACAATACTTATAATTTCAGAAAGAATACACATTTCAGGATAAGAGGAGACTGTCAGCAAAATAAAAGTCAATACAATTCCAAAGCTCTTGGTCCCAGAATGTCTACCGTACCTATAAGATCTTGCTTAGAAAAGTGATGATGAATTTATTATACTCACTAGTTATGATCATATCTATGTTTGTTCAGTTTCATCTATTTCTTATCCTCCTTGCACTTGATTACACAAATTGATTATTTCATCTTTTTTGTAGTAATGTTTTTATCTACTGCCAGTTTTTCATCCTTTTCCTCATAATACTTTAAGTTTTCCCAATTTCTAATTTCTCACTTTGCAAGCAACCAAATTTCTTAAAGTTCTTAAGTTGCCTTTTCCTTGTACTTGTTTCTTACTCTCTATAGCTTTTGTTGTCTCTTAAAACACATATCATTTAACATGGGCCTTCCTCTTCTAATTCTAGCATCAGATATTATAAGAAAATCTCAATTTAAATAGAGTGCAAGTAGCAAAACCTTCAAAAACCATGTCCGTCCATACACGACTATCAAATTTGAAAATCGCTTCATTTGTTAATGTGCATCAACTGAATGTCAGTGCTTGTGTTTATTATCTCTGCTACTTGACATCTAAAGATTCCTAATGCATGATGATTTTCAGAATGTCAAGCTATAAATCTACTTGACATCTATATGTCTTCTGTTCTTGATGATTATAATTTAGTAGTATGCTTTTTTTCCCCTAGTTTTTATGATGGCTCTGTTTTACTCTTAAGTTCCAAGGCAAAGGCCTCATGAAGGAGGGCTACCACAATCATCTCAGTGTGTGCTGCTGAGAAAATTTTGATGCTATTTGCAATAACAGATCCCATCAAACATGAAGCATCCCATTCCTCCCTGCATTTTTTCAGGATTTGCATTCAAATATCTGTGCCAAATTTGATGGAAAAATCCACTACACAAAGCCTGCCATTTAAAAAGCAGTTAAACATTCCTAAACATTCTACGTGTGTGCAGGTTACTGCCAACCCACCCTCCAAGTTTCCCCAAAAAATGACAACTTGTGTTTTACTGAAAAACATTTGATGCCTCGTGACCAGGCTGCCAAAAAAAATCACAGTAGTAATCCGCTCAACAGGACCAAGCTATTTAATGACTCCATCCACTAGATCTTTTATCTAGCATTTGGCCTTTAAAACTGATATTTTTAGAGTTTGAAATGATATGACCTTACTTTTCTTGTTTCAGAGGTCTGGTAATGGACAAAATTGTACCAAGACCGTTTTTTCCTGTTGCAGGGCTCTGGTAATGGCCTAAACTGTACCCAGGCTGTGTCTATTCTGTGCATAATAATGTATGTCTGGAAATAGGTTGCCAGTTGCTAATGTCTCGGATTCTTCTATTCTCCGCCCTGTCATATCACCGGCAATAAGCTTCCCCTGTATCCTAGGAGGCCAGTTTGTGAGACAAATTTATATCATACAAGATTCAGTAATTTCAGCAAGAAAAGAAATCATCACAATAATTTGTTCATTAACATCTGCTTTTTCCCTTCTTAGCTCTTGAGTGACGTTATAGATGACTCAATCGTGTTGAGGGTGTGGAGTGAAAACTTGCGGTGATTCTGTATTGTGTCATTTGGCAATATATTGGAATTTACTTATATGTTTAGATTCGTAACCTTTCTATTATCCATTATGGTAAATGCCCCCGTCAGGCAACTTCGTCCGTTTCTGTAGGCTCGTTATCTCAAAGAGAGTTATTTCGATGAGGGAGGAGTGGAATATATGAATAAAGGCACAGCTATGCCACATTTGACAATCGCCACCAAGAGAAGCAGGTTCAGGTGCTGAAAGGGATTTTCCAATTGACTGTGTATAACATAAATTTTTGATTTATCCATTTACCAAGAACAAAAATCGCAATAACTTTTGCATTATATTTAACTAATAACTTCGAGATAATTGCAATCTTATGGCCTAAAACCTGAGTCACGCTTAAATCCACCCATGTATGTTGGTGTCAGGGATTTTAAACTCTGGTCACCAGTACCATCAAACCACAGCACCTTCAAACCGATAATAATATGTATTGAAATTTTATAAATTTTCTTATTTCCCCGGGTTAAAAGAAAATGATTCGAATAATGAAGGAGATGATAAACTTACGTTCTTGTAAACGTTGCCATGGTCCTTCTCCACCAAAGATCTGTTCCCCATTCATGGCAACCAGATGAAGAAGAGGACGCGACATCTCTTAAGGCATACGACAGAGGCGCCGAGAGTCGAACCAAAGACTTGGAAGACCTGGCCCTGGAAACCGCAGCAGCAGCCATCTGTTGAGAAACCTAAAATGCGCGACCTGGACTAGAATCGAACCCCAGACAATGCACGAATAACACTGTGCATCGAAGTAACAGCTTAAAAGCTCCACAGCTCAAAAAACCCTGGCATTTGCATTCTTTGCAGCAAATGTCATTGAAATTATAAGATTAAAAATGAGCTTGGATCAAGAAAAAATGAATAGGGAATAGAAGAATGAAAGAATAGAGGAAGACTCCAGGCGTAAAACCCTGGTAATAAATGTAATAGAAACCCCCAAGGGTTTTAGCGTAGGGTTTTAGATTAGCGCTTCAAATGTTTATAAAATGAAATAATGGGTATCTGTTTTTTAATATTAACGTTCGCTCATGACCAGTGAATAGCATTAGTACGTAAGCTTTTACTAAGATCACAAGCTTCTAACTTAAAATGGTAAGTTGAAAAAGAGGAAAGAACTTTGTTAAAGGTAAACAAGGAAAAAGGGAAATGTTTTTGTGTATGGTATTGATTATGCTATCAAAATATAGGTATATGGAAGTGAAAAATTCATATATGATCAAAAAAAATTATAGTAATATTTATAATGTGAAATGGGAGTTTTCAAACATTTAGACAAAATTCAATGGTATGTCTTAGTATTCAAAGGATAATTATGAATGAAAATATAGTTAGAAAATTGATTTACAAATAGGATTGATTGTTAAATTTAGACCGTGATATGGATCTGATTGTTACACAGAATAGTAGGTTCGTTCTTTTATTGTGGGTTTATTCATATAATTTCATTTTATTGTAAATAGTAGGGTTTTATTTCGCCCTTATTAATTTTATCTAGGCTAGTTTTTGATAAATATAAATCAATTTAGATAAATGGAGTTGAGATTGATCATGGGAAATCATAAAAATTAAATGCAAAGATAAAATAAATGGAAAACAAGACTTAGCTTGATAACAATGATAGAAAGAAGATGCACCAAATGTCAACAATTGGACTGTGGTTTAGATTTTTAGGGCTCTTCGTGACAAAGATGTCAAATTCTTAGTATTAATTCTTTGTTGTTATGGTTCACCTATAGGCCTATGAATTTGACCTTCATGAGTGTGGACCTAATCTTCTATGCAAATTTGATCTTATATGGGGTAGATCTAATCTAACACAAGTTGGCATGATTTTATTCGTTCACCTTGATCTTGATATATTTGTTGATGTAAGGACATGCAATATTTATGAACACCTTTGGGAAATCTATTGAATCACAAGGTTCATGTTATCCTATGTTGGACCCCTAGATGGATTGATTTTACAACTTTGAGTGAAAGGATTGAGGATAGCGAGGAATCATGCAATGGGTCTAGGATGAAGTAATCTCTGATGTAATTATAACTAGATTCATTTTATTATCCAAATAAAAGTGATTAATAACGAATGGCCTAGGATGTCCTTGATGATCTTCAGATAATTGAATGGCTTTCCTTAATTATAATAACCAAGCATACAAATCAATGTAATTGCATGCTAAGTCGATTCACAACAACTGGTGAAGTGGTTGGCAACAAATAAATAAATTTTAAATTTTAAAAATGAATGAATTAGAACCATGATATAAAAATGACCCAAATCAAGCCTACATTTGCAAATATGATCTAGGGTGGTGAAATTAACATTAGGGATCAAGAATGTTAATAAGGATATCAATGATGAAGAGATTAAAGTGCAGAATATCATGAGTCAATTTCATGTATAATTATGTCACTTGTAAGTTACTTATTCTTTCTACAACACTCAAATCAAAGTGAGTCTAAAGCATAAGAGAAAGGAGCATGGGTATGAAATTTATACTGTTACATTTTGCCCCCACTTTGATGTGTATTTGAACTACTAAGCACGTGCATGTCAAAGTAACAAGAAGTAGTCAATATGTAAAATTAAATAGTTTTCACTACAAGAATAATAATTTATATAAAACAATAGATCATTCTTGATTTTTTTCTTATTTTAGCAATCCATTAAACCTACAAAACAAAGAAAAATATGCAATGAGTAGAATATGTCACACATTTTAAAATAAGCATATTCCTCAAAATTTAAAGAAACCAAAAGCATATCAGCCAGAGGAAGTAAGAGAAAAGGAATTAGAAGAAAGAAATTAAGATGTGCCCATTGAAAGAGTGACCTCAAAAGCTTTGAGATTACTCTGAGAAAAAATCTCACTCCAGAAAATACGCTCCCAGAAAGAGTTTAGTTGCATGTTAGAGAATTCAAATGCATCCAGCTATGTGAGATGTAAGTGGTAAAATCTCTCCTGAACAGGATGGAGTCACATTTCAACATTTGCCGAAAACATAACTCACACCAAGACATTTCATGAAAGCTTCATTCCCCCCTCTCAGATTGGTTGCCATGAGAAAGGTCATGTAAAGGGTGGAGAAAGGGAGCCAAAAATGTGTACATCAAGAAGATATATAATGATCATGTAATCATGTGAAAATAAAAGTCAAAAGTTTCTTATTCACCTCAATACAGAGTTCTAGAACCCTAGTTCTTGCACTACTTCGTTACATCATCCTTTACATTGTGTTCAAGTTATCATCGTTGCAACCATAAAATTTATAATTAATGCTAATTTTCTTCAAAAATTATTAGAATCGTTGAATCAATCAATGGGGCTTGACTAAGATAAGAGGTGGGGATTCACACACCTTCAATGACATGCATAACTAGTTCAAACAATGTTCCTTGACACCGCCAAGTCTTTTGTTGCAAGTTATAGACATAGGAAAGTATTTATTACAATTTATAACCTTGAGTTTAGATCCATGTTGGAAGTTTAATATCATAGAAAGGAGGTCAAAATTATATATGTAGGATCAAGGTCATAATTGTAGGATTGAACAAAGTTTTGCACATTCACATAATTCATAGAGAAAAGTCATCTCAACATCTGCATCTTAGTTCCATCATCAATATTTTGGTAATAATTATTTTTCGTAGTATTTTTCATCTCCACTTCCAAGGTTTTCTTTTAGTTTGTGTTATTTCATTCTATTTTTAAACTCAACTAGGTACATTTTTTTATCTTAGTAATTTTATCTAGGGTAATCCAATTATTACTATTTTATTGTGTATTTCCCTAGATACATTTATGTAGAGATGTTTTATTTCCTTGTATAATTTGGTGAACCCAAGATTTGAACCCCATTAGGATTTTGACCTTATTTATATCTCTATTTTTTAAATATGATATGCAAATTTGATTAACATTGATAGGATTTGAATCCAACCTCACTTTTGTTTTATTGATTTGTGTTGATTATGATTTGAACCTTCATTATTTCTCACCTTTATGATCCAATATCTCCCACCCTTTCTTACTTTGTGCTTCATTACTAGATCATTCACTATGGATTCCCATATTCCCTTACCTTTGGCATGTATCCATGTATGCCTCGTAGATATTAATGTGATCCTAGACTTTGTTGCATCTAACCCTTTCATCCTTAATTGCCTCACATATTTCTACCCCTTAGATAATGGTGTACTTTATATGGAGGAATTATACCATTATGTATGTGATTTTCCATCTTTCATAAAAAAATTTGTTGATATTCATTCTCTTAGATGCACATTTGGTTTCACTTATCTATAAACTTTATCTTAATTATACTTTTTTATGACTAGTGATGGTGATTTTCACACACATGATAATGTTTTACCTTTGAGCACTCCCCTCCACTTTATAACATTCCCATTGTTCTACCTAGTAATTTTACTAAGTTTTACCCACGTGTAAATTATCTATGCATCTAATGTAATGCACAATAAAAAAATTATTTTCTATTCAATAATAAATGCATCATTTGAAATATAACTTTATCCAAACTTTTGCATTGCATAATTAAAGAATCATTCCAATAATATAAGTATGATTTAACTTTACATAAATATATTCATGATAACATTTCACATTACAATTTTCATATAAATGGATACATGATTACATACATTGCTTCAACAAGCTTACAAGAACTAGAAATACAAATGGTCCAGAATGTTCTCCCAAATCTTGGCTGCCAACTACATGAGAAGCATCACTCAAGCACTTTTCTGCCAACCATGG
>VDFB02377432.1:0-23339 GCA_007258455.2 Sequoia sempervirens
GTCATGATGTGAAGCATTGTAAAAAGCACATTCCAAATGTCATCAATTAGGATTTGATGGCAATTGAGTCCTATGCAAAGAATAAGAAAAAGGAGGCATGGATGGACATAGTAGTCGGATCGACTTCTAAGGCTAGAGTCAATCATTTTGAAAAGGAAAAGCGACCACAATAGCCTATGCAAAATCGATTTCTTCTTCCCCGGTGACTTGCTTCTCCCAATCATGGCCTTTTAAGTTGTTGATTTATGTCTTTGCCATTATTGCTTACTAGATCCATCATTATGCTCTTTCGCATCAACAAATCCTTCATACCAAGTATATCCTCACCTACCATGGTTCGTCATTCGTTATTGTCTTCCTTGTTATCTTCCTAGTTGAGATGTCTTGGCATTATGTTATTGGCCAATCGGTGCTTACTCAGTTTGTCTTATGTGTACAGATGGCAGCTCCATATTGATGTTTAATCCTTCACTACCAACTTGCTCGACCCAAATCCCCAAATAGCACAACACATAACACGTGGAGGTGTCTAATTGTGTCACATCGATTTTATGCCAATGTGCAATGAACCTTATGTTGACACCATGTTTCAATTTGCTTTGGCTTTTCAATTGTGTTGTATGTCTGATCAACATTTTGTCAACACGTGTACGCATGTGTCACATTATTCACATGATGCATTTATACACTCAACTCCATGTCACACCCAAGTGGTCAAAGCGCAAATTGGCCATGTTTGCATAATACTTCCAAATAAATATTTTGATGTGTCTACTTATTGCATCACACAATGTGTTCATGTTGGCGAGTGCTCTTTTTAGCGAAGTTCCCACTAGTTGATGTGCGATGTCTTCATATTTTTGTGTATGCTATCTCCACCATGGCCACATGGACAAATAAGTGACCATTTGCTCGAAACTAATTATTCTAAATTTCAGGCACCACAATCGTCATGCTCACAGCTATTGCCTACCAAAGAGACAGGTTGCCACTACCAACTATTGACATGTGGTAATTTCAAATTGCAATATGTCCACCATTTAAGATGGAAAACATCAAAAGGGGATACAGTCCTTGAAGTGTAATGCCACCATTGATTCATTCTTGCCAATTTAATCAATGATCTTGTTTAAAAGTTGCTTAAACGAGTTAGCACAAACTATAGTATGCCATTGTTGTAGCATGCAAAGCAATCTACCATTTGTTGAATAATTCCCTTTGCCCTTGCTCTGCATTACAAAATTTACAAGTAGTGCCTACACTAGCTAAAAGTGACTAAGTGCCTCCTAAAGCTAAAATTTCACCATCACTATGCCAAAGTAGAGTTTGTGGAGCCAATACGAGTAATTGGGCTTGTTGTTGTTTGTTGCCCTAGTTCTTATGCCATTTCTCTAGAATTTGTTGGTTCTCTCTTCGCTGTGGTAAAATTCAAAAGGTGTGGTTGCATTCTACATTTCAAGGGATATTTGTGTTTTATAAATGAAAGTTTTGTGAATTTTCTAAAATTCAAATAAACATTTAAAACCTTATCTGGTATTAACAAAGTTGGTGCTTTCAGAAGGTTGGTGCCTTTGTCCCCTTGGATAGGTTGGTGCATGTCCAGCCCGTCGTGGATTCGTGACATGGCTTAACTGCCTCCCATGGATCTTGTATAAATCTGGCATTTGTATCAGGCGTTAACAGGTCGATCTTTCGACACAACGACAAAGCCATTGCAACAAATGGTATTAGAGCAAGGTCACGGGTTCGAATCCTGCGGTTGTGCGGGGGGGTTGTTGGAAAGTTGATGCTTTCAAAGAGGGGGTTGTTGGAAAGTTGATGCTTTCAGAAGATTGTGCCTTCGTCCCCTTGGATAGGTTGGTGCCTGTCTAGCTCACCACGGATTTGTGACATGGCTTAACCGCCTCTTGTGGATCTTGTATAAATTTGGTGTTTGTATCGAGCGTTAACAAGTCGATCTTTTGGTGCAACGACAAAGCCATTGCAACAAGCATGCCACCTTCCCAAGATTTAATGGATCAAATCTTTGGTATGCCTAAAAATTCAATAATCCATTGAGAAAAGGAGTTCTAACCAACCATCTACAAGACACAATAGAATGTGTGAAGTAAATCGATATTCCTAGTACAAGTTGGGACTTGTTTGAATATTTCTTCAATAAGTCTTTTCAGCCTAGTCATTTGAATAACCTTTGAAAGTTTGACTTGGTCAAGCATGTAGTGCCAAATTGTTTCCTCAATGAAGACATGCCAGGGTATTTGTGCAAACAACATGAACCAAAAACTAGAGAGATAAAACCTACAAACAAGGGGTTTGTTCAATATAAACAAAGAATTAAGTAGAACTATTTTCAATTTAAACCCAAATGCAAATCAGAAAATTTTGAGCTATTAGAATTGTCTATTGAATATCATAGGTAAAAACGCAATTGTAGAGTAATATGGCTACCTAATCACAAGCTAGAGGTCAACAAATACTCAAGGTTGCTACATCCTTTAAGCATCAGCAAGATTAAAGGGTATTTCATGTTGACCTGTTAGGCACTATGCTCGGTTCTGTGAAATAGCTATAATCAAGGAATGTAGATAGGTATGATGATGCTTGTTATTAATAGGATTTTCAATTATGGTTCATTTGTGGCTAAGAGTCTTCATAAAACAATGGTGAGCTTCAAACAAAGTGATCCACCTCGTACTTTCAGGTGGTATTCAATTTTGTGCCATGTCCTACTACACATTTTTTTCTAGTGAATGGGACAGAGTATTGGGGGAGCAACTTGTGTCTAGCTTAGTCCCTAAGGGACATATATTGCCAGTTCAAATGTGAACTATGCATATGGGTATGGATTGTGCCTTTGCCAATAATTGCATTTTTAAGGATTTCTTTGTCACTCGTATCTTGAATAAACTTGGATATCATAAGGAGAGGCTATCTAATCAAGTCATCAAATTTCTAGGACCTCTTGTTTTACTTTTGGCCCCCAATACTAAAGTTGACCACAACTAGGCAATTAGTTATATCATGACAAATACACTATCATAAGGATTTATGGTGCACCAATGGCACCCCATAATTGCCCATGTTTGTATTCAACAAAGTTACCTTTTTGGAAATCATATGGCAAATGTATCTGACTGACAAGGGTCATTTCAAACAGCACAAAAAGGCTAGTTTTTAGCCCTCGCAGATGAGAGTAGGGGATATTACTATCCTTAGAAAAGAAAGCTTGATATTTTGGTAGGAAAAATCAAAGAGTGCAAAATGAAAGTGACTAATAAAATAAATTATGGCCCTGAAGGCTTTATTGACAGGTTGAGGATGAAATGATAATTGATATTTGATATTCGTTATTCTATATTTACAAAGGAGAGGAATACTCCTTGTATAGAAAATTACAAGACTATGTTTCTAAAAAGAAACAATTGTTAACTAAAGTAAACTAAAGCAGATGATGAAAAGATGCTAAAACAAACTAAATCATAAATAGAAGTTACTAAAAGCTAACTTAGTTAACTAAAAGTAAACTGTCGACTAACTAAAGCTAAGATGACCATTAAATATTACAATTAATACTTTAATGCCCTTCCTTAATGGTCATCCTACAAACATAAACTAAGTCTACCCATATTTTGGTTGTGTTCTAGCCATGAATGCATAGAATGCAGGCTCCTTCTGCTTAGTATACTCTAGCACTTTAGCACTTTGTTGAGACTCTTCCTGGTTGGACTTCTCATCAACCAACCACTTTCTGCAATACTTTTGAATATGACCAATCTTCCCACAGTAATGGAAAGTAATAGAATTCTTGGAGCTCTCCTCTGAATTGCCTTGTCCTTTCTGCTGAGTGGACTTGCCTTTGGCATCTTTGGCAGTAAATGCTTCTTCAATAGTGGAAGACTCACTGCCACTCCCAAACTGTTTCCTCCACCTATCCTGCTGCAAGAGCTTGTTACACAGCACATCAAACTTCAAGTCAACATTGATGGATGTCATGTTGAGCATTTCAATGAAGTGCTTGAAGGATTGTGGCAAGCTTTTCAACGTAATGACCACCATATCCTCCTCTTCCATCTTGTGACCAATAGCCTCTAGTTGATTGCGAATGTCTTTGATCTTCATGAGATGATCTTGCAAAGACACTCTGTCATCCATCATAACAGAAAATAGCATATTTTTCAAGAAGAAAGCCCTGCCCTTGTCTAAGGTCTCATGGAGATCTTTCAAATGCTTCCAGATCTCCACATTAGATTTACTAGATGGTATTTCTGGTAACATCTCATCAATGACAGATAATTTTAGAAGTATAACTGCCTCCCTATTACCTCCATCATACTTGTCATGTTCCTTCCCTACAGTGTTGGGATGGAGTTCTTTACCTAGAACAAGTGCATCCAGACACCGGTACTTAAAGATGGTAAGCATCCCCTGCTTCCACGTGTTGTAATTCTTTCCATTGAACCTCTGCATACTTTCCAACATTACATTGATCAATGTAGCCATCCCTCCCATTTTCCAAAAGCCCGAAAAACAAGGTAAATTTTGTGATCAATTGGCACGAAACCCTAGAAAATCAGCTGGCACAACTCCCACAATTTTTATAAAAAAAACGTCTAAAATAGAGGCTTAGAAACAAAAAGATTTTTTAGAAAAAAACCTTCAAAACATTGAAAAAATCTTCAAAAAAACTTTGAAAATGCAAGAAGAAACTTTGATTATCAGCAAAAATTTTATAGAAATTTTTTCAAAAACTCTACAAATCTTCAGAACTATTCTGGCACAGCAAAAAAAAGAAATCAGTAAAAAATTTCAAAAAAACTCTGAATAAAAAGGCAAGATTGTTTAGAAAAAATCTTCAAAAACACTTTGCAAAATCTTTTTTAGGAAAAATTTCAAAAAACTCTTTGCATGAATTTTTATTTTTCTCAACAAAACCCTAGCTAGTTCACAAAATTTGTAGGAAATCTTCAAAAAAACATCTTCAGCTCACAAATTCTGGAAAACCTTGGTTTGTTCAGAAACGCATCAAAAACATGACATAAACCCTCGAAATACAGAAGAAGGTTCACCAAAGAACCAAGCCAATAAATACAGAAAACACCAAAATTGTGTTGATTGCTTGCATAGGAAGCTCATCGCCAATAACATTCAATAAACCATGAAAACTCAAAGAGAAACTCGCGTGCCTAGGAAGAAGAATCACCAGGTTGCGCAGCCAGGAATAGACAGAAAAACTTGTCCCGCAACCAGGAGAATCACACGGCTCCACTAGGTTGCACGAGTTGCAATAGTAAAGGCCGCCTGAAATTAAAAAAAACAACAGTCATGGCTTAGAAAGGAATTCTGTCGCGAGTTTCCTTGGAGAAAAAAAAATGGCGCACATAGTCACTATTTCAATGCCCATCACGGTAAAAAAAAACTCACATGGTTTTTCAAAATTTTCTACAACAAACCCTTCAAAAATCAGCTCAAAAAATTGTTCACAAAATTCCTCGCTTTTTATCTTTAGAAAAATCGGCAAAAAAACTTTACGAATTTTTATAAAAAAATTGGCCAAAAACTTCTGAAAACATCTAAGAAACTTTTTAAAAAATCCTTAGGAAAACAACGAATTTTTATTACTAAAAAATCTGCCAAAAAAGTTTGATCCTAGCTCTAATACCATGAAATGATAAGTGATACTCAATATTCGTTATTATGTATTTACAAAGGAGAGGAATACTCCTTATATAGAAAATTATAAGATGATGTTTTGAAAAAGAAACAATTGTTAACTAAAGCAAACTAAAGTAGATGATAGAAAGATGCTAAAACAAACTAAAGCATAAACAGAAGTTACTAAAAGCTAACTCAATTAACTAAAAGTAAACTATCGACTAACTAAAGCTAAGATGACCATTAAATATTACAATTAATACTTTAATAGAGGAAAAGTGTAGGCAAGTCTAGTTTTGAGCATGAGTATTATGAAAGAGAGGAGTTATAATGTTCCCTTTCTAAAAATTTCCAATCAAAGGTTTGAAAGTTGCTAAAGTCCCAAAAGTTCGAATTTTCTAAGCGTGAGCAAGTTGTCAGAGTTTCAGAGTTTCCCTTATAGGAGTGTCTTTTCTCCAAATTTTGCCTTTTCCTTTATCCTTGTTGAAATATTGGACTTCCCCATCCAAGCATACCTTTCACCCATTCCCCACTCTTTCCCTTACCTTTGTCAAAGTATTACACTTTTCCTTATCGGCATACCTTTTACCCAAACCCTGGCTCCCCAATCCTTACACTAAGTTACCCCTTGAAGCCAAAGTTTCAGCCTTCCCCTTTCCTGAGTACCTTTTTCCATGGTACCCTTGAACTCTGATCCTCAACACTCTACACTATGTTATTCCATCAAGATTGCATATTTGGATATGTTCTTATTTAGGTACCTAGTATAACTCCAAAACTCTTGCCTTTTGCTCAGCTCACTCCCACTTACCTCCTTGCATGACCCAGATAAAACATTGTTTAATTTTAAGGGCATGGATTCACATGTACTTGTGGCATTGGAGGTTGAATACGACCATGCTTTCATTAATGCAATGATTGCATCCCAGCTCTAGATGGTCCTTGCATAATCTAAGCCATTATTTTGGGTGGGATTCAATACCAGCCATAGATTTCAAAGATATGAAGATTGAATGTGTTCATTCTAGGGTTCATGCATCCTACATAGAAAAAATATTGACAAAAACTGTTATGAGCACTTGTGTTCAAGCAATCGCATATGAGGATGAGAACCTTTGGGTTTGCTGGAGATCGGGGAACGAACACCCTTTGTTTTCAAGAGTTAGAGGATGAAACCCCTTTGGCCCTATAGGACAATCTCACTCAAAGGTTGTGAATGAGCTTCTAAATTGCAGTTTCAGCTGCCTTAAGTTTGTATAATTTGCAAATTATTGTGGATTCGAGTGGTGTAGTTTCAGAGCTATTGTTGCTATTGTAGCTGTTATTGAAACTATTGATGTATTTCTGGACTTCGTTGAAGAATAAGAAAAGTTATCAAATTTATCTTTCTATGTTGGCTCCATTTGTTAAATCCGGGTTGTCAACGTTATGTTCAAATGTGAAGAAAATTCTAGGTTTGCAAGATCTGGTTAAAAATACTTAAATCTGAAAATTATCAGCCAAAATTATTAGTGGGGATATTACAGGAGTTAATAAGAAATCACCTCACCAAGAAGGAGAGGGATTTGAAAAGAGAAAACATGGGAAGAATTGTACTGGCAGAAGTAGAGGAGGAACCATGCGCCTTTTTGAGAAATAAAGAATCCAGTACACATACTTCAAATCCTGCCGCAAAATGTAGACACACTAAGAGTTGTACCTCCAAGGTCAACACCATTAAAACATTAAATTGCTGCACCCATTGGAGATGATCAACAAGGTTATGAGGAGGAAGAGATAACTATGGTAAGGGATGACCCTGATGGTGCATCACCACAAAGACATC
This sequence comes from Sequoia sempervirens, assembly GCA_007258455.2. Taxonomy (NCBI): domain Eukaryota; kingdom Viridiplantae; phylum Streptophyta; class Pinopsida; order Cupressales; family Cupressaceae; genus Sequoia; species Sequoia sempervirens. The sequence continues at coordinate 7,478 of VDFB02377432.1, forward strand.
CCAATGCAACAGATAAAGGAAAGATCCCTATCCAAACATTAGTTGAATGCTTTAAGACTGCAACAGATAAAGGAAAGGTCCCTATCCAAGCATTAGTTGAATGCTTTAAGACTAAAGAAGTGGGTTAGCATATCCTTGAAGAAGTACTTAATCTTGCATACCCTCAAAGACACGAGGATTTTGATAATCAAGAAGCACAAGCTAGCCAATTGATGGTTGCTCTTGAAAAGGATCCTGCAATGCAGGATATGAGAAAAAGAACGTGTGAAGAATTCATGTTTGATGAAGGTTTTGTGAGAATTGAGGAGTTTAAGTTGCTTGTATTAAGAATGAAGATCAAATCTAGGATGGTAAATTAGTAACTTGGAGATAAATCTTTTCCTACCCCTGATGAGCAATTGGATGCTCAAAGCTTAATAAAGAAACTAGATATGGAAGTTGATAAAATTACTCCTAAGCAAGAAAGGCAGATAGTGGTTGTCTTTTGTTGCTTGGATGGGATATGGCCTCTACAATTGCCCTAGACACCATTAGGAGAGATACAGGATTAGAGGATATTTTTCAAGATATTAATCAAGTGCAAAAGTTAGATTTTGGTTCAGAATTTCACCCAAAGTTTGAAACTTTGGCAGTTTGGGCCATTGCTCCTGAATACAACAACCACATTTTTACCAAAACCCTCAGGAAATGGGAGGGCATTTGATAGTAAGGAGAGTAGGGGATATATCCACCCCAGAGGCTGCAACTTTCACAGTAAATACAGTAATGTTTAGTGAAGCCACCACAAGGAAATTGCAGACTGATTTTAATAAGTTACAAGAAGAACATGCCAACTTGTTAAGTGGATTTAATAAGGAAAGGGCTCCTATTGAAAAGTTGATGCTTCAAATTGAAGAGCAGCATTCAGAACCCTTCGAGAATGTTTCTGGTTAGCCAATCAATAATGATGCATTGCTCGAAGAAATTTGTGAAATGAAAGAGAAATTACAAGCATCCAGGGAATCAGAACTCACCCTTAGGAGAAATACAAAGGTGGATATTGAAAAATTAATAAATGGTATTTTCGAGGAAAGGGTGCAGAACTTAACAAGGTTGGATGGTACAGCTTGGGAATACAACAATAATATTCAAAAAGTTATCACACTTGTGCTGGACAAGGTGCATTCTTGGATGGAGGTATGTAACAAATGGCTTCGTAGGGTTTCAATTATTAAAAAAATTTACAAGAAAGCCAAGTATGATCCAGCCTGTCCTACCAAAGTCCCATCCATTTCTGAGGCTGCAAATAGATTGAGTGATGTTTCGGCATTTATAAGTCATATTTTGAGAGTCCTCAAAGAGAAGGAAGACGGCTTTGATGCTCTAGTGGGCCAAGGGTTACCAACTCTGAAACATGCAGGCAGCCAAATAAAGATTTTGGAGGAATGGAAGGGTGAATTCAGTCAAATTGTGACGCAATTTGTTAAACCTTTACTAAATGAGGAAAAGGTTATCCTGCCCTATGCAGCCTAAAACTAGGCAAAATACTTAAGTTGGAAGCAGGTATGGATAATTTTGTTGCAGAAGCTAGAATAGCATTGCATGCCAGATATGTTTCTAACACAAATAAGCTCAAGGCAATCCAAGATGCTGACTGGCCAAGTGACAAGGAATATGTAAGGTGGTTGAAAACATATGGGTGAAGATATTCTTAATTCTTTCCTATCCTTGATGGTGATTGATATTATTATACTTCCTCTCAACTAAGTTGTTTCCATTTGGGTGAGATTATCTGGATTACGGATGTATGAAGTGTTATAAAGTATAATCAGGGATGGATTACTAACCTGTCTTACAATTGCAGTCTCAAATGCAGAATTCCCATCTGCTGCTTAATTGTCTATAAAATTAGAAAACCAGGAAAAAAAAAAACAAGGCAAATGCCCATTGGAAATCATCACCAAAAGCAGAATGTTAATGCAAAGGGGCACAAACATCCACTTCTGATGGAGATAATCTATGGACTTCCCTGTAGCAGGTTATGGACTCGTTTTCTTATAACCATCAACTAAATTTTGTCAAAAATAATTCCTGTCTTATATAAGAATGAAATCCTGAGCCATAATAAAAGGTAGCCACCAAATTGCAACAGACGAGGCAGAAGTTTTCTCTTTCAGCTGCTGCATCTCTTACAGGCAATGCAACTCACTTACTCGAGAATAATAGTCGATTAGTTTTCCTCGACATTCTGCATAAATTTGACCATATCCTTATAGGCGGCGTCTATTTTGATATCAAGTACTTTTAAGAAGTCTGGCCAGCAATAAGACCAATTTTTCTTTGGTACGGTATTTCTCTAAATTTCTTGCACAGCAAATTTACAGGGGTAACCATAGCAAAATGAGCTTTTGACTCCTCCACACTGAATAAAACAAGCAGATACTGCAGGAGTGCCTCTAAGGATTCAAGATAAAATAGAAGTTAAAAATCTCGCTTGCAGATAGAAGTTGACAAGCCGTCTCTTCCATGATACTCTATTTGATCAGGTTAGCGTTGGCTTTTATACTGCAGAAGAAATAGCAGACAATATGTTCCATAATTTTGCTACTAACCCTAGATGTGTGATTATATTTTATAGTTTCCAATTTTGAGAAGAATGTTCCAAAAACAAAGCACAAAGAACGAAAACAATGCCGATCAAAGGTAGAGAAACTTCATGCCCCCAGCTATGAACGATAACGCACGGAACATTCAAGCGTTGAACCTCTAAACAATCGATCAAACAAGTGAACGATCATTTATGTGTTCAATTAGTGTACCTCTTCTCTCAATCAATAGGTTATGTGCTAAGGCCGATTAACCTATTTTCAATAAGTAGGTTAGCTTCTCAACCAAATGAATTGATAAGACTTAAACTGGTGAGCTGATTTGACCACAGGGGATGAACAAGCTACAGAGGGGAAGTAGCATTACCAACAGGCTGGTCCACAGCGGACAATTATTACAGCTGGACATTCAGCCTTTAATGAGTTTTTGCAATTCCTAAACAAATCTAATGATTGAACATTCAGCTTTTAATTAAATAATTCCCCATATATAAAAATTGAAATTCAAGAAAACAGCTGACCTTTCTTCTCAACGCATTCATCGTGCAGTTTACAGCACTCGTCAAGATCGTCACAGGGCTTTTCTCCAGGGCAACCACTCCATCCTACTCCGCAGTATTTCCCGTATCTAATTCCCAGAGCTGAATATCTCAATTATAAACAATAAAAACAAAAACAATTTGCAATTATTTAGCTCCTGGTATAAAGATTCCAAGATTAGGTCTACGCCTACATATATAGGTATAAAAAAACAATAATAGAAGTAAAGGGGCTTACAGTTGCAGTCCTGTACAATACAATCCCTGCTACAACTTGGCTGTAAGAACAAATCAATTAAAACAACATTCGCATTTAGGTATTTGGGAAGTGTTGAATGCAATCAATAAAAACAACATTGGCATTTCGGTATTTGGATAAAAGTCATATCCAGATGATGGGTATTTTACAGAAAGCTTGCCTGCGTAGTTTTGTTGGGTTTCGAAGACGAAGCATTCGCAAGGCAATGGAGAGACACGAGTAGTAGCAATGTGAATAATAATTGAAAACAAGCGATCAATTTCAAAAATCTCTTTCAAGAATCTGGAAAAAAATCAGATTACATAAAGCAGCACTCAATAAACAAGAACACATTGATTCCTCTAATACACAAAGCTTTGGATGAGTGTAAGAGGAGTAAACCCAAGAGAGGAAATGCAAATACTTTTCCAGCAAACCCATGGTTCGATGAAGAGTGCAAGTTAATAAAAAGGAAGCTCCGTGAGGAGGGAATGACAATAGAAAACAAGAAAGAGTATGAAAGGGTGATACGAAGTAAAAAAGAAAAATATGTAAGTACAAGAAGATTGGAGCTGATTACCCTTGGAAAGAACAATCCCAAGAAATTTTGGAAGGAGCTACAGCAGAAAAGAAAACAAATAGAAAATAATATTACAAGCTCGCAATGGCTAGACTATGCAAAACTTCTCTATGAGCGTGAGCAGGAGAAACATAGACCTCCAATAATCAACGCAGACATTGAATTGTTCACCGTTGAAGATGTTAGTCAAGGCATAAGAAGGTTGGCAGGTGGGAAAGCACAAGATATTGATGGGCTGCAAGCAGAGCATCTAAAGTGGGGTATCGAGGTCCTTGCACCCTGTATCAGGGGCATTTTCAACAGGGTTATTCAAGAAGGCTTTCCGGAAGAATGGACCACTAGTGTTGTTATTCCCTTGCACAAAAGTGGTGACATAAATAACCCATCAAACTACCGCACTATTATGATTAATCCTCTTCTTGGAAAACTTTTTGGAAGCATGATTGAGCGTAGGATTAGCAGTTGGGCTGAACAAGAGGGAAAAAGAGCTGAGGGACAAGCTGGTTTTAGGCCCAAACATTCCACTATTGACCATGGGGTTACCCTTAGATTCTTGATTGAGAAAATTTGGGATGTTCAAGGCGATGAAGCTTATTGCTGCTTTGTTGACTTTAAAAAAGCCTTTGACACGGTGCCGCGGGGTAAGTTATGGAAGAGAATGGAGGATTTGGGAGTTCCGCATGAGCTTAGGGCGGCTGTTCATAGGCTATACGAGCAGGTCAGAGCTAAAATCAGAACCAATGATGGTATGTCAGAATCCTTTGGCAGCGATGTTGGTGTCAAGCAAGGCTGCCCGCTTTCCCCAACGTTATTTGGGCTTTACATTGATAAGTTGGAAGAATGGTTAGGCAAGGTTGGTGGGAATGGCATTCATTTGGCCAATTTTGTAATAAAATTGCTCTTATATGCTGATGACCTCATATTAATTGCTAAAACTGCGCTTGATTTGAGAAAGCATTTGAAGGCTCTTGAAACGTTTTGTCAAGAGGTCGGGATGCAAGTGAACACTAGCAAAACCAAAATAATGATCTTCTCGCTGCGGAGGAAAAAACAGCAAATTGAATTTCTCTTTGAAAGTAGACCGTTGGAAATAGTGGAAGAGTACAAGTGCCTTGGGCTTGATTTTCACAACAAACTTAGTTGGGAAACATGTAGAGCAAAAAGAATTCAGGGAGGTTGGAAAGCGCTATACTCTCTCCAAAATAGATGTAGAAATGCTGAATTATGGGATTGGAAAACTAAAAGAACGCTTTTTGGGCTTCTTGTCACTCCGGTGATTCTATATGGGTGTGAAATTTGGGGCAGCAATATGTCAGACTAGAAATGGAGACAAGTGGAAAGAATACAAAAACATCTAATTATAAGCAGCCTCAAGCTTAAGACTACAGTGCCCTATGAGATTTTATTGGCTGAGACCGGTACTTTTCCCTTGGAGGCCTCGGCGATGATTCGGTTATTAAGCTACCTAAAGAAGGTCCAGAATATGGAGAGTCATCGGTGGCCTAAGTTAATCATGAAAGAAGAGCTAACTAGAAGAAAGAACACCTGGATGAAACAAAATATCAAATGGATGAAAAAATGGGATGTTGAGATGCATGAATGCCCAAACACAAATGAAGAAATAAAAAAATATGTGAGAGAAAAATTTAAATATGCTATATGGATGAAAAAAGCAGGACGCAAAAAGGATTACTATATCAAAGAATTCAATCCCACGAGGGATCACGAAGAAAAGGCCTATATAGGCGCGAATATCAAATGGAAAGCAAAAATGTTGATTGCCCAATTGCGTACTAGTTCGCATCATCTTAGGTGCGAAACGGGCAGGTGGGTGGTTCCTAAAGAGGAGTGGGAAAATAGAAAATGTCGTTTTTGTAACATGGGTATGGTGGAGACGGAATGGCATTTCACCATGGAGTGTTCAGCGTATAAAGACATCCGGGCTAGTTATGGGGTCACCGTGCAGGTCGATAATTTAAATACTCTGTTTGAAGAATCAAGGTTAGACAAAGTTGCAAACTTCATCATCAAAATTCACTGCAGGAGGGCTGATCTTGAACGGAGTTTACAATCTGCTTAGGGCCTTTGATGGGTGGCTCTTGTGCTGGTCTTGGGTCCCTTAGGCTTCTTTGGCCTCGTGGACGTCATTAAAATTTTTCATTTCATTTCATTTCATTTGATTAGCCCGATGTCGCTTGAATTCCTCAACAATGTTTTGTTTTGGTTGCAATTCAATTCGAGGGATTTATTCCAAATTACGCGTAGCGTTGTCTCATACGTTCAGAAGTGTTTCCGAGAAATTGGGGCCTGTTTGGCTAGTTCGTTTTCTTGGGATTGCCTGCAACATGAACCTCTTTAGTGGGTCCCTCAAAATATTGAGGATTGCTCTTTTGTGAGTACTTTTACTATTTTTAAAATCTTGGAGGAGAGATTATTTGAAAGTTATGGGACATGTGATATATACATATATATATTTCATTCATGGATATTTAAATTTAAAAGTATATAGGAGGATTGAGCTTGGATTATCATTGTATCATACTACTTCATTTTAGACTACTTTATATATTTGCTTCATGAAGGAGGGTTTCGATTTACAAGAGTTCATAATTTTCATTTGAAATATATTTTCTCAAGTAATTAGAGTTATTTTAGTATGTATAGTTTTATATTGAGATAGTGTTTCAATCACTTCTTTTCTTCTTAAGTGTGATTACAAATTGACAATAGTTGAAGGTGAAAAATTATAGTATAAAAATTGAATGAACGAAATCTCATAAGAAATTTAGTATATCAAATTAGTTTTTTGAATTCGTAACAGCCCAAAAAAATTACCTTCACCTAAGAGTCTTTTCAATACCCTTTATGAAGGGCCTAAATGCCTTTAGTTCAAGCCGAGTATTTCAGTGAGAGCCTCATCTCACAGCTACAAGATAAAACAATGGGAGTAACGCCAAGAAAATGACATATCATGTTATATTGGATTCACTTTGTAGAAATTGTCCATACTACTTAAATGAGAATTTAGAGTTGTTGGTGTGAATACATATTACCTATCTTGTCTACTAGTAGGTCCTATTCATATATTAAGTTTACTTAGGTCCTAGGAATCTTTCTAGAAGGCTTAGTTTCACTTAGATCTTATGTTATCTTTTTGGCATTTAATTCGTGAGTCCTAGGTCATTTAATATTAGTTGAGTTAGTTGTCTATGTTTATGCTGAAAATTCAAATCAAAATTTCAGCATATCATCAATGAAGCATAAATTCAAATCAAAATTTCAACATATCATCAATGAAGCATTTCTTAAATAAAAACACCTCCAAAATGAAAACTAAACTATGCAAAAACTAAAGCAAATGCCTTCAAAAGAAAATCAACTCCATTGTTTTCCTATTTCACCATGATCTTGATTGTTTTCCTATTTCACCATGATCTTGATTTATGCATTTGATGCTCTCATATTTTATGAGCACAAGTGCAACATGAAGTTGTGATGAATGGAAAAGAAGATTGATAATGTCTAAATGTGTATGCTTTTTGGTGAGAATAAGGGCTTTTATAGATGTCCTCATGAGAAAGATTTGGATTTCAAGAAGAATGTGGGATAAATAATTGAAGTGGGAAAATGCATATTGCAATTAATTGAAATTAATTGAAATGAGAGAGAGATAATGGATGGATTTTATTATATAATGTAGGTTAAAAAGCTTAGGATGAAGATGTATTTGTGAATTAATGAATGATTTAAATGGGTTTATGTATGCAAATGGTTTAATGAAATGTGCAATTGGATAAAGATTAAATGATTTAATGATTTATGAATTTAGATGAATGATTTAATGATTTTAATGCATGGATAATTTAATGATTGTGCAAATGGAACAATATGAAATGATTTATGGATAAATGGTTGATTATGCAAATGGTTAAATGCTTATAATATGGTTATGATTTAAATGAATTGACGAATGAATGGAAGAAAGATATTAAATGAATTAATTAAACAGATAACAATATCTATTTAATTAATAGATGAAAAATAGGATAATTATGAGGACAAATTTTGAGTGTCTATATTTTGCCCCTCTTTGAGACAATGCAGCCTCTCACGTTGTTTCCAAGAAAAAGTGATTAACTGATACATGCCCCAGGGATATCTTGGAAAGGATGATGATAAGGATGATATGCCCCCTTGAGAGATTGATCGAACAAATTGTAAGAAGATTAATCTTTCAATAGATGTCTAGAAAATGATTAGATACCTGATATTGCGCAAGTGATAAAGCAGTGATGTACATTTGATGGAAATGCATAGTTGATAGGCGTAACTAAATAATTGATGGAAATGATCAGTATAGCCGGGTTGATGAGTTGATTAAGTTGATTGAGAATGATGCTTACGCAAGACAAGTTGATGCCATGGTTGATTGATTGATGAATGGGACATGAGATTTTGAGAAGCAAGGTGATTGATTTGAGATTTGATTCAAGGGACATATATCAGTTGGATAGAGCAATTGATTGATTTCTCTGCGACAAGAAAGATGAAGAAAATGAAATGCAAGAAATGATAGATGGAAGAAATGCAAGATGGAAGAAAATGAAGGTGATGAAGCCTCTTCTTCCTTTTAAGTGTTGTTATCATCATCAAGCTTATTATGTCATGAATTAGTATAAGAATCTAGATAACATGAACATCTAGACAACTTGAATACTGTTTGCATTTTTATTTAGCAGTAAAGTATAAGCATCTAGGTATAAGGACCTTAGATGACCTAAATACTTATTGCATGGAAGACACTATTAGACAAGGAATGCTCTCATCCACAATAGACTTATAGGTCCTTGATGGTTTTAGACAACCATGTCTTAAGACGAGTCATCCTATGAATAAGAAACAATCCACAGACAACAAACAAGTGAACATGTCTCATCCTTGCCTCTTTAGTCCAAGACATCCTGGAGAAGCTAAAAGACATGCCATCAAAGATAAAAAGCATAAATCAATCAAAGATCAACAAACAAACAGGCATCATGATTCGATATAAATCTGATTCTTATTACAGTTTATGCGTTTTGGTTGGATTTGATAGGTATGTTATAATTTTTGCTTGATTGTCAATCTTAGCGTGGTTTGATTTTGTTGAAGTGCAAAGCGGTGTGATGATCTGAAAGTGTCACTAGTTTCTGGAATTTTGATTTTATTTGATTTTTTCAGGATGTTTTATGATTTTTTTAGGACATTTTATGATTTTTTTAGGACATTTTATGATTTTTTTGGATTTTTTCAGGACATTTTATGATTTTTTTTGGATTTTTAGGACATTTTATGATTTTTTTGTCCTTTTTGAAGTTTTTAAAAGATGGAGTGAGATGAAATGTGATAGATGGCTGATTAAAAGGAATAAGATCTTCCATAAGTAGGGGTAATGCAACCATGGATAAATGATAGATCAAAATGAAAGATTCACTACAAAACATGTCACACAAGCAACATATCTTTTGTCAAAAGATGATAATGGTTGGTTGATTGGATGCCAAGAATGATTGATTCCATAAGGCATGATGATGATAGGTACTTAGGATCACTAATTCCTCTAAGTATGATAAGATTGATGATTGTTGATGATTGATTAACAAAAGATATGAGGATTGGATAATGTTTTATAGCTAGGCTCAAATATGATTTGCATGATAAGATTCAAGGTTGCAAAGGGACATGATGGCCCACACTGGGGTAGTGTTACAATGGAATGGTAATGCATAAGGATATGAAAGGAAATCCAAAGCATGCATTTGTAATTTTTGCCCCTAATCTCATCAAGAACAAAGGAAGGAAATGGGACATGGATTTGGATACGTTAGGAGATATGGAATGGAAGACTGCAAGGATAAGGATAATGAATAGGATGATAAATATTAATAAGATATGGACACAATGCCTAAGTATTTTGCCCCTATTCCTCATCAAGACCAAGGGAAGAAAGAATGCATTTAGATAGAATGGTGGAATATGGATAAAGTGAAGGATATGGCATGGAAGATATGGATAAAGTGTATAGGATAAGATGTATGACGTTCAAGAAGATTCTTAGCCTTGTCAAAATCAAAGGTGGAAAGGTAAAGGATGAATGTAAAGAGTATAATGACTATGAATGACAAGATGGATGAAACTTTCCCCCAAGTGTAGAGTGCAAGAGAAATGTGGAAGATAAGATATGGATAGGGATACATGAAAATGGAAGGTAGTATATGCATGATAGGAAGATGGAGGGAGGACTCAAGCATCAAGTTCCATGACTAATATCCCTCAAATATGTGCTTTGATAAACCATGGAAATGAGGATTAGACTCATAAATGTTGGTAGATTAATGGTATGATGGAAGAAGTTAAGGACTTATGCAAAGGCTTGGATTAAAGGAGGGTAATTAGGGATGAATGTTGGATAATGGATAGGAGGTTGGAAGGCTTGTTGATGGATAGATGGAAAAGATGGCAAGATCAACATTGGCACACACCTTGAAGGGTGGCAGAGTGATGGAGGAAAAATGGAGTTTGAAGGTGACAGGTTTTTAGATGGAAGATTGGAGGAAGCTTTTGGATTAGCAAATTTGGATGCCAATTTAGATTTTATCACTTCTATGAGACTTTTAGGAATCCACATAGCTTTTGACTTTGATTTTTGCTTTGTGGGCCTTTGTGGCCTTTGAGATTTTTACTTTTGCTTTATGGTCCTTTGTGGCATTTGAAATTTTTCTTTTTGAGTTATGGGCCTTTGTGGCCTTTGAATTTTTTTCTTTTGACTTTGGATCAGATTTTATTTTATTTTTGCATGTGTCTTTGAGGAGACATGTTGATACTTTGATATATGTGGATTTTTATATGGAAGCTTTTGACGTTTGGCACCAAAATTTCTTCCAAGAGCAATGAGATGGGTGGATGGTGATGAATGATATGGAGGTATCATGGATGGGTTAATGTAGGTAGAATTTTGAGAGGACATCAAGGATGTGTGTCTTTGATGTTCTTGGTGAATAGGAGATGGAGGGATGTAGGGCCCCACTCTAGATGGAAGGGTTGATGAACTAGGGTTTGGATGATAAGGACCAAGGATAGAATGAAGGTTTGATGGACTAAGATAAGGACCTAGGATAGATGGAAGGTTTGGTGGACTAGGATAAGGACCTAGGATAGATGGAAGGTTTGATGGACTAGGATACTTGAATTTATTTTGATGGAATCTAGACTTACAATGGGTACCAATGTCTTGAGCGTGAGGTGTACAGACAAGGCCATGATAATATGGATTTTATTGGATATAAAGAGGTTCTAGGATACCTTGTTCATGAATGCCTAATCCTTTGCCTTTGTAGTTCATACTTTGACACATTTGTTTGCCAACGGGATATGTATTATTTATGAAACAAGATGCAAGTCCATCGTGAGGTAGATGTGACATGGAAGGAATAACAAGATCTTTGAGTAAACCACCTTGGATAAAAGTGAGAGAACCCATTTGATAGGTAAGGGGCTCATGGATAGCTTGAATAGGGGTGATAGACTCTTGTGAAGGATCATGATCAAGAGGGGAATTAGGATGTGTGATAGGATCTTGACATGGGGATGATGGGGTACTTTGATCTTGACTTGGAAAATGATCATGAGGTGTAGGGGATGGAGTAGTTTGGTCTTTATTAGGTATGGAATCATCATGAAGTGGTATGAAAGGCATATTTTGATTATGAGAAGGATGGAAATCATCATGGGATGAAAAGGTATCCTTGAATGGAGGTATATCTTGATCTTGATGAGGAAGGGAATCCTAATATTTTGTGGAAAAAATATCTTGATCATTGGATATGATAGAATCATGGGATGGTATGGATTCATTAGATGAGGTGGAAGGAGGATTTGGAAGGATACTTTTCTCTTGAGGTGGAAGGGGGTCATCTTGGATGAAACAAAAAGAGATAAGGGGATCATCATGAGGTTCTTGAAAGATGGGATCTTGGTCAAAGATTGGAGATCATTGGAGATTATTGGTATCATTGGATGGAGTGGAAAGATTACTTTGATCTTGATGTGTACGGGAGTCTATGCTACCATGCTTTGGACTAATAGATTGACACGACTCATTGGATGTAGATGGTATGATGAGAGAGGATGGTTGGATGAAATCGTTAACTTGGGTAAAAGACTCGTGAGGTTTATTTTGACTTATGGGCGATGAAGATAGGTGCATGACATGGTAGGATTGATCAATATTATTTGTGTTTGAGTCCATAAATTTAGGTTTCTCATTTAGCCTCTATAGAAAGTCATGGACATTGAACTTGGATGATGTAGTTTTGGGTGAGGATAAAGGCTTATGAGATGATTGCATCACTTTATTCAAATGTTGGGATTCAAGTTGTTTTTCAAGCTCTTTCAAATGATGGTAAAGATATTCAATCCTTTGGTTTTGTTCATAGGTCGGGGATGAATATGGAGGATAGCAGTTAGACATGTTTGGTTGATGGTTGTGGGAATATTTTGAGGTGTTATAGGATGATTAGTGAAATTTTGGGAAGGTTATAGATGGTTTAGGGATGATTATTATGATGGATGAAGGTTATGGAACACAAAGGTTGTGATAGGTGATGATGCTTGTTTGAGATTTATTTTAAACACACACACAAGACACAAGCAGATATAATGTTTGGTTTTAACCATACAAGCACAAATCCTAAGGTTGGCAAGGACTATATTTGCTAGATTCCACATGGGTTTCCCCAACCGCACTTATTCTTAGTGGATGAATCCAGAAGCTTGGCCACACAAGCTCCCCCTTATAGTGCACTCACTTCTCAGGTCAACCAAGCTTTCAACCCCCATAAATCTCCCATGGCGGGTTGATCACCTCTACTAAGAACTACGAGAATGTGGATGCCTTCACAATGACTGTTGTTGTGCTAGAAAATAGAAGGGATTCTGGCTTCTAACACAAGAGGGTTCTAGTGAATACTTGGGGACATGGCACCTCAGAAGCGTACAACAAGCCACTTAAGGCTTTAACCACTCTACTAGGGGCTCTTATACCTTTAAAAGAAAAGGTAGATACCCATTTTTGAATTGCAGTGCATGGCTAGGGCCTACATACCATGAGGACTTAACAGTTTAGTCTTATCCTTTTGTATACCGGCTCGAACGAAAAACCAGTTGGAGTCGTTCCCTCTTTCGAGGCAGGCCCCTCTAAGGTTATAAACATAAAAACAGATGGGTTTGGTTTCTTGTCACCAAGTTTGCACAAGATGAGAGCATAGTCCCTACCATCTCAAGCACAGCAAACAATGTTCATTGAACCCCTAGTTAAGCCTATGTGAGAGAAGACAATTGTTCATTTTAAAGCACCAATTGAAAAATGTGATCTAATAAAATGAATACACCCAGTTTCAAATCATATTCCTTTGACCGTGTCCTACAACAAATGAGTTAGTAGTTTTGATTTCAAATCTTCGTCAAACATATGTTTATATTTGTGAGCCTTTGAAATTTTTCTTTTTGCTTTGTGGGCCTTTATGGCCTTTGAAATTTTTCTTTTGACTTTGGATCAGATTTTGTTTTATTTTTTCATGTCTCTTCGAGGAGATATGTTGATCCTTTGATATACGTGGATTCTGATATGGAAGCTTTTGACATTTGGCACCCAAATTGCTTCCAAGAGTAATGGGGTAGGTGGATGGATATGAATGATATGGAGGTATTATGGATGGTTTAATGTACGTAGAATTTTGAGAGGGCATCAAGGATGTGTTCCTTTGTTGTTCTTGATGAATAAGAGATGGAGGGATGTAGAGCCCCAATATGGATGGAAGGGTTGATGAACTAGGGTTTGGTTGATAAGGACCAAGGACAGATGGAAGGTTTGATGGACTAGGAAAAGGACCTAGGATAGATGGAAGTTTTGATGTACCAAGATAAGGACCTAAGATAGATGGAAGTTTTGATGGACAAGGATACTTAGGTTTATTTTGATGGAATCAGACTTATGATGGGTGTTAATGTCTTGAGTGTGAGGTGTATAGCCAAGGCCATGATAATATGGATTTTCTTGGATATAAAGGGGTTCTAGGATACCTTGTTCATGAATGCCTAATCCTTTGCCTTTGAAGTTCATACTTTGACACATTCGTTTGCAAACAGAATATGTATTATTTATGAAACAAGATGCAAGTCCATCATGAGGTAGATGTGATATGGAAGGAATAACAAGACCTTCGAGTAAACCACCTTGGATAAAAGTGAGAGAACCCATTTGATAGGTAAGGGGCTCATGGATAGCTTGAATAGGGGTGATAGACTCTTGTGGAGGATTGTGATCGTGAGGGGAATTAGGATGTGTGATAGGATCTTGACATGGGGATGATGGGGTACTTTGATCTTGACTTGGAAAACGATCATGAGGTGTAGGGGATGGAGTAGCTTGGTCTTTATTAGGTATGGAATCATCATGAAGTGGTATGAAAGGCATATCTTGATTATGAGAAGGATGGACATCATCATGGGATGAAAGGGTATCCTTGAATGGAGGTATATCTTGATCTTGATGAGGAAGGGAATCCTGATATTTTGTGGAAAGCATATCTTGATCATTGGATATGATGGAATCATGAGATGGTATGGATTCATTAAATGAGGTGGAAGGAAGATTTGGAAGGAAAATTTTCTCTTGAGATGGAAGGGGGTCATCTTGGATGAAACAAAAAGAGATAAGGAGATCATCATGAGGTTCTTGAGAGATGGGATCTTGGTCAAAGATCAGAGAGTATTGGAGATTATTGGTATCATTGGATGGAGTGGAAATAATACTTTGATCTTGATGTGTAGGGGAGTCTATGCTACCATGCTTTGGACTAATAGATTGACATGACTCATTGGATGTAGATGGTATGATGAGAGAGGATGGTTGGATGAAATTGTTTTACTTGGGTAAAAGACTCATGAGGTTTATTTTGACTTATGGGGGATGAAGATAGGTGCATGACATGGTAGGATTGCTCAATATTATTTGTGTTTGAGGACATAAATTTAGGTTTCTCATTTAGCCATTGCAGAAAGTCATGGACATTGAACTTGGATGATGTAGTTTTGGGTGAGGATAAAGGCTTATGAGATGATTGCATCACTTCATTCAAATGTTTGGATTCAAGTTGTTTTTCAATCTCTTTCAAATGATGGTCAAGATATTCAATCCTTTGGTTTCATTCATAGGTCGGGGATGGATATGGAGGATAGCGGTTAGACATGTTTGGTTGATGGTTGTGGGAATGTTTTAAGGTGTTATAGGATGATTAGTGAAATTTTGGGAAGGTTATAGATGGTTTAGGGATGATATTATGATGGATGAAGGTTATGGAACACAAAGGTTGTGATAGGTGATGATGCTTGTTTGAGATTTGTTTTAAACACGCACACAAGACACAAGCAAATAGAATGTTTGGTTTTAACCATACAAGCACAAATCCTAAGGTTGGAAAGGACTATATTTGCTAGATTCCACGTGGGTTTCCCCAACCACACTTATTCTTAGCGGATGAATCCAGAAGCTTGGCCACACGGGCTCCCCCATCTTAAGTCTATAAAATTGAAAAATTGATTTAATCTATAAATTCAAATCAAAATTTCAGCATATCATCAATGAAGCATTTCTTAGATAAAAACACCTGCAAAATGAAAACTAAACTATGCAAAAACTAAAGCAAATGCCTTCAAAAGAAAATAAACTCCATTGTTTTCCTATTTCACCATGATCTTGATTTATGCATTTGATGCTCTCAGATTTTTATGAGCACAAGTGCAACAAGAAGCTGTGATGAACGGAAATGAAGATTGATAATGCCTAAATGTGTATGCTTTTTGGTGAGAATAAGGGATTTTA
>VDFB02377433.1:0-18648 GCA_007258455.2 Sequoia sempervirens
TTAACCCTTAAACCCTCTACCCTGTACCCTTAACCCCTCCTTCCTTTATCTCTCTCCCACTCCCTAACTCTCTCTCTCTCAAGTCTCTCTCTCTCTCTCATTCTTCCCCTCATTCTTCCCCTCATTCTTCCCCCTCCTAATTCTCTCTGCCTCACTCTCCCCTTCTTCCCCTCTTTCCCTCTACCTCCCCCATCCTAATGAACTATCTCTCTCTCCCTCCCCACTTCTTCCCATATTTCCCTCTCCCTTCCCCCTCATAATGAACTCTCTCTTTATCTCTTTGTGTCTCTCTCCACTTCTTCCCCTCTTTCCCTCTCCCTCCCCCCTCCCCCCTCCTAATGAACTCTCTCTCTCTCATTCTTCCCCTCTCCCTCCCCCTTCTAATTCTCTCTCCCCCTCTCTCTCTCTCTCTCTTATCCAACCTCCACCTCCTAATTACTGTTAGGTCTATATATGCACAAATTGGATATCCAATTTATAGCACTAAAATATTGTTGTTGGAGAGCATTATAAAATTGTTTTATTTTTAAAAAAATTCATATCAGATATCGGATTGAGTCGGATATCCGATTTGTGGGCCATACAAAACCCCATATGGCCCATTTTTTGCATTCCAATGGACCCTACATTCTTTTTGCAGTCTTTGTAAGCGAAAAACATGCAGTTTCATACAGGAAGAGACAAAGTTCAACATTGTGGAGCATCTTGTACTCAAATTTGACATAAACAATGATTTTTTAGCATCTTTTATGAGGTATAATGGGGAGTAGCAATTTTCGGAAGCATAAATGTAAGATAAAGCTTACAAAAGAACAAATTGAAGAATATAGACAAAAAGATAAAGATCATAGGAAGAGAAGACAAGGTATGTTAAATATTGGTGAATTTGAGCCCTATGGTATTTCAAGTGAAGAGGAAATTGAATATGTACAAGGTGAAAATGTTGAACATGATATTGAAATTGGGAATGAAAATGTTCAAATTGATACTCAAAATGTTCAAGCTAAAAATGTTGGAATTGAAGATGTTGAACATGATATTCAAATTGGGAATGAAAATATTGAAATTGATAATGACAATGTTGAAGGTGAAAATGTTGGATTTGAAGATGTTGAATATGATACTGAAATTGGGAATGAAATTATTCAAATTGAAGGTGAAAATGTTGGAATTGAAGATGTTGAACATAATATTGAACTAAGTGTAAATTATGTTTCACAAGATTACATGAGAAATGAAGAACCTTGTGTGGAAGAAAGACATATTCCAAATTCAAGACCTTCAAGAACCTCTAAATGGTTACTTGAATTTGATGAGAACATTATAAAAAAATTTGAAGGCAAGAGGTCAGCACGAACTATTCGGTTGTGGGCTAGAAGACTTTTCAACCAATATTTTAATAGTGATAAGACATTGATTGAGCAATGCCAACTTTTTGTACAATTTCTAAAGATGCAAAAGATGAGACCTTTACTAGCCAAATTGAAGATTCGTGTGAATAAGAAGACCAAAAAAAATTCTATTATTGTCAAAAATATTTTTAATGCTCTCAAGTCTATTGGAAAAAATAACAAGGAATAGGATAAGAGAGTTGCTCGAAGATTCATTACAACCGCCCTAGTAAGCCATCAATTGAAAAAGGCTCACTTTATGAGACAAACTTGTATTGATTTTGACATAAATCATAAAACTTTGGATAGAGAACTTGCAAGAAGAGAAAGAATAGATGATCCTCTTCAAAATGATACATGGGTTTTTTCTGGGAGGCTTCCACGTGTTGATAAGAAGCTAACTAATAATTTAAAGCAGGTAATTCAACAATTTTGGCATGATAACTCTAGAGTATCACCCAATGCAAAGGATGTTTTAAAGTTAAGAATTGGAAATCGAGACCATACACCACATCCTAAACATTTCTTGGAATCAAGGCAAACAATGTTCAAAAAATTCATCGAAACACATCCAAATATGGAAATATCACAAAGGACTTTTGAAGGTTTGAAGTCATTTTATTGTGTTCCTCTTAAAATTCGTAATACTTGTTGTAAATACCATGTGGAGTTTTCAATGTACCATGAACTATTCTGCTATATCTGTTCTACTTTGCATACTAATGAAATTTTGTAAAGTGTGGTGCAATGCATCTTCCAAAATCATCAAGGGACTTGCTAAATATTTTTTTATTTTCTAGAGATGGTGGTCGCTTTTTCTATAGAAATGATTGTTTAAATGCAAAGTGCTCACAATGTGGTGGCTTGTCAAAGTTTGTTCAATGTTTTCATGAGAGTTCCGAACATGAATTTGGAAAGAAGCTTGTTGAGGAAAAGAGATATGAGATAGTCAAATATACTTTGTAGAGTGGAGGCGAAGGTTCTAGATGTGAGTTGGTTTCAAAATAATGCAGTGTTGCTGATTTTATTTCAGATTTTAAATACAATATTTTCTACAAGTATGCAAGGCATAGTCATAGGTCTCAGTGGTTGGATCAACAATTTGGGATGTGTAAGGACTCTTTTATGATTGGCACTATTATATCAATGGTTGATTTTGCAAAAAAAACTATAGACACTTAGTAATGTTGATCATGAAGCAATATTGAATACTCTTCAGGAAACAGATGACCCTTTAGGCACACTTGAATAGAATTTTCAAGAATGGAAGGTAGAATGGTTATGTTCATTATGATTAAGTTCATTAGTGTTCTTTATTTAATATTGATATTTTATATACTATTGCAATGCAGGTGTCTTTAATAGTGATATTTTGTATGCACTTTTGTGATATTTTTGGCAAGATTGATCATGGACCTACTGCAATAATAGCCAGCTCTGATCCTTTTGAAGAGGTATGCATCTTTTATAGTTTACATCACCAACTCATCATCATTCAAGTTGTTTAGATTAATATAGATATGTTAGTCGAAGAATCTTTTCTATTGTGACAATATAGATTTCTCATTTTCCCACTTTTGTGATATTCCTGGCACGATTGATCATGGACTTGCTACAACAATAGCCAACTCTGATCCTTTCGAAGAGGTATGCATCTTTTATAGTTTTCATCACTAACTCATCTTCATTCAGGTTGTTTAGATTAATATAGATATGTTAGTCTAGGCATCTTTTCTATTGTGACAATATAGATTTCTCATTTTCCCACTTTTGTGATATTCTTGGCACAATTGATTATGGACCTGTTGCAATAATAGTCAGTTATGATCCTTTTAGAGAGGTATGCAACAGATTACAACAATATAGATTGGTTATTCTAAGAATCTTTTATAGTTTGCATCACCAATTCATCATCATTCAAGTTGTTTAGATTAATATAGATTTATTAGTCTAGGCATCTTTTCTATTGTGACAATATAGATTTCTCATTTTCCCACTTTTGAGATATTCCTAGCACGATTGATCATGGACCTACTACAACAATAGACAGCTTTGATCCTTTTGGAGAGGTATGCAACAGATTACAACAATATAGATTGGTTATTCTAAGCGTCTTTTATAGTTTGCATTACCATGTCATCATATTTTGTGTTATTTAGAATAATATAGATTGGTTATTCTAAGCTACCTTGATGGTTTGTATAGGTGCTTGTTAGTCCAGAATGTGAACATACTACTATTGTTGAAGATTGTACCCTGAATGCCTCTAATAGGAAAATTTTGTAAAATTTGAATTCTCAAATTGGAAACAATGTAAAACGGTCATAATTGTGTATGGGCATAATCTATACCTAGTGATGTTTTTTGAAATATGGGTCAAATGTCTGGCATTGTATAAAGGGTATGTTTAAAATGTAAAGGGGTCTATATTTTGGAAACTCATAGGTTTTGTAAAGGGGTCTATTTTTGTACTTAATCGAGCTACAACCGAAGGTTTTCTTCCTAGTTCTTTCCTATCAGTATGCTCATTTGAACCAGGTTTGGTAATATCTCCCATTTATATATAATAAATTATAGTGGCTTTCAACTTTTACTCCTCAAATCCAACTTGGGTGCAACTTCATTTTTAGCAACTTTCATGAGGTTTCTAAGGAAATCAATGTTTCTAACCTTACCACACCCTATAAATTCATCAAACATGTCTATTAGGACCTGCACAAGCTTGAGCCAGCTTTAAATCTTGCTGCCCCCATGTTTCATTGACATTAGCAAGTTGTAACCACCATTTTTGGTGCAGGAGCACCTACACCACAATATCATTGTGGATGATTTCAATGATTAAAGTGTTAATATTTTGATTTTTTTTCTTTAATGAGATCTAATAGTCCTAATGGTCATGTATTGGAGGAGTTTTTGAGGTTTTAGGGTCAAAAAAAATGGAGATCCCAACTTGTCCTAGTTGTTGCTTTGTAGCCTTTGAAGGAAAAATTAGTAAATTTGTTTAGGGACAAGAAATAAATTTTTTTAAAACGTGTAATGATGCTATTTCAAGCCATTCAATAAGGTCTTAGTAAATTTAGAAGTGGAAAAGTGCAACATTTCATTATGAGTCATATTAATGTGAAAAATGTTTGTATTTTGGCCTTCAACGGTCATTAAGGTTTCAAAAGTCAGTTAATATTGGTGGTTAAAGGCATTGGGAGTTGGATTCCAAGGCATATAAATGTACTTAAGGCCATCAAGTGCTCGAGACAGGTTTGGTTCAAGGAGTTTTTTTTCTTTGAATCAATAAAGTTTCAATTGCTCAGTTCATATTTTACTGTTTTTCTTGTGTTTTCTGCCTATGCACAAGCCATTCAAGCAATTTTTAATCAAAAATTTATGTAGAAATGTTATTACATGTCTTGAATTTATTCTGACTTCTTAATAGAGGGTTTCTTTATTCATTTTTTTCCTCAAAACTCAAACTTTCTTTAGACAGGTTCTAGAATAGGGGAATAAGAGTTTTACAATTTTAATGGCTTGAATCTCAACCCACCTACTGTGTGCTAGTGTGAATCTATGGGATGAGTTGGTAGGGATTAGGAAATGATATTTCAAGAGTGGAAGGCATGGAGAACTGGGTTTTGAAATAAAATGAAGAGTTAAAGGTCTAAAAATGGTGGTTTTTTCACTTGAAAATAGAGTTTTTATCCTAGGGTTTGCAAAAATCTCTGAGATACCAGAAGTTTCTTTTTTTTTAAGCATATTGGTGCCTAAATAAAGGTGTATAAGGTGGTGGCAGAGTCTAAAAGGTTGTGGAAGTGCTACATCCAATAAACCCTCAAGAATTACACTAAAAACAAGGGTTTCTTTAATTTCCGTACAAATGGAATCCAATTGCAGAATCTTTGTTTTCTTGGAAATTTATTTACTACCCCAAGGTTTTAGGGGTCTATGTGGTGTTTGAAGGTATGTTTCTTTGCATGTTTGGACTAATTGAGTAGCTTGTTCAAGGGTGAATGTATAGGAAGTCAACGCTGGTCCAAAGGAGTCTATGTTGTTTCTCATATATGTTGTGTAACTTGGATATGGGTGTTTGAATCAGTCATGTGTGGGTTTGGTGTTTTGTAAAATTGTGGAGTAATTGGACAAAAACTAGTTTCTCACTATTACAAGGGTTTAAGGGGGTTAAAGAGGGAAATGTGTATTTAGTTTCTTGTCAAGTTTTAAGGGAGTTTTGGACTATCCAAAGAGGCCAGAATAATCTTGTTAGATGCCTCAAATAGGCAGGTTGAACAGAGTTTGTGATTGTCCCCTTGTGTCTGCATCAATTTTTCACCTAATTTCACTCTATCCAATGTAGCTCAGAGTGATTTGGTGTATTTGATTGCAAAAGAGGACCATCCCTGGCATAAACTTTACCCATCCGGATGTGTTGGAATAGTCCTTTTGGTCGTACGAGTTTCAGAATGAAAGTTGCACCACTTTGCAACTTTACACTGCTTGCATCTGGCAACTTTTCCCTCCACTGAAAAGTCATCACCACAGGAAAATTCCTCTGAGATAGCAAAAACCGAGAGAGGTTTTTGTAGATGGTCCCAACATGATCCCATAGCCTCAGATGGAGAGTCTGTAAGCATCATGATCCCCAAGAAATAGCCCTTCAAAGATTGCTGCCTTTTAGCACTTTGGACTCTTAAGGGAAATCAATGGTCCAATGTAGCTCGGATTGATTCGACGTATTTGGGTGCAAAAGAGGACCATCCCTAGCATAAGCATACCCATCCAAACATGTTGAAATAGTCTGTTTGGTTGTACGAGTTGCGGAATGAAAGTTGCACCACTTTGTAACTTTACACTACTTGCATCTGACAACTTTTCCCTCCACTGAAAAGTCATCACCACAGGAAAACCCCTCCGAGATAGCAAAAACTGAGAGATTTTATTGTAGATGGTCCCAACACAATCCTATAGCCTTGGATGGATTCTATAAGCATCACGGTCTCCAAGAAATAGACCTTCAAAGATTGTTGGCTTTTAGCACTTTGGACTCTTAAGGGAAATTGTAGGTCCAATGTAGCTCATAGTGATTCGGCGTATTTGGGTGCAAGAGAGGACCATACCTAGCACAAATTTACCCATATGGATGTGTTGGAACAGTCCATTTGGTCGTACGAGTTGCGGAATGAAAGTTGTACCACTTTGCAACTTTACACTGCTTGCATATGGCAACTTTTCCCTCCACTGAAAAGTCATCACCAGAGGAAAACGCCTCCGAGATAGAAAAAACTGAGAGAGTTTTTTGTAGATAGTCCCAACATGATCCCATAGCTTTAGATGGAGAGTTTGTAAGCATCACGGTCTCCGAGAAATACACCTTCAAATATTGCTGCCTTTTAGCACTTTGGACTCTTAAGGGAAATCATCGGTCCAATGTAGATCAGAGTGATTCGGCATATTTGGATGCAAGAGAGGACCATCCCTAGTGTAAACATACCCATCTAGATGTGTTGGAACATTCTGTTTGGTTGTATGAGTTGCGCAATGAAAGTTGCACCACTTTGCAACTTTATACTGTTTGCATTTGCCAACTTTTCCCTCCACTGAAAAGTCATCACCATAGAAAAATGCCTTCTAGATACCAAAAACTGAGAGAGGTTTTTGTAGATGGTACCAACATGATCCCATAGCCTTAGACGAAGATTTTTTAAGCATTATGGTCTCCGAGAAATATCCCTTCAAAGATTTCTACCTTTTAGCACTTTGAACTCTTGAGGGAAACTAGTGGGCAACATAGTTAACTTCTTCACAAACTTGGTTTGAAGTAATTTCATTCTTTTTTGTGCATTTAAAATGGAGTTTTAAGCCTTCCACCCTTAAAGTTACCTCTAAATAACTTCAAACACCTTAACTACCTCATTCTTATTCATTTTTTTTGCAAACAAGCATTTTCATTCCAAGAGGCTAAGCTTTCATTTTTGCTTGTTATATTGAATGCGGACCGTGACACAAGTTTATTTTTTCAAAAATTGTTCAACATTATTGAACTAAGAATTTATCACACATCTGCAGAGAGACAACGGATTACTACAAACTAAAACACATTACACTTTGGTTCTCATTGACTTGATGTACTCTTCAACATCTCTCTTCTCTAAAAGCGACGTCTAAGTCACTTCAAACACCTTAACTACCCTAAAAGCGACCTCTAAATCACTTCAAACACCTTAACTACCTCATTCTTATTCATTTTTTTTTTGCAAACAAGCATTTTCATTCCAAGAGGCTGAGCTTTCATTTTTTCTTTCAAAGAAAAATCTTCCTATGCCACGGTTACACTACACAGCTAAACCAGGTTTTGTATTGTGGACCTATATTAAGCTACCACTCTCAAGACCAATGTAACAATGATACAAAATAAATTTTGAGATTGTAAGAAGACATCTAATAACTCTTGAGTGTACTAAAAGAATTCTTATGATTTTTGAAGAATGTTGATAACTCTACTCGGTTGTCTTATTTTTTTAATATCATACAAATTGAACCCTGGCATCAATAGAATTTATATATCAAGCTACCACATTTCAAGTTTCAACGATGAATATTTATCATGCATGTTTTAAATGACATTCAAGTTTATAGTGGTTTTTTTGTTCATATGATATGTGATATTCTAATCGTAATTCATGCTTCTAGGCTATATATATTATTTTTACATGTTTTCTCCATTGTTTGGCCCCTATACTGCAAGTAAATGGCTGCATAGCATGTGGAATGAGGGGTCAATAGGCTTGAGACCCCTTTAAAGTTTGTTTGAGTGCTTTCTTTTCATTTTTTGTGAGTTTTGTCCCAAGTTTCCTCAAAGAAATGTGGTCTCATAGAATTCCATAACAAGCTAATGCAATTAATAGCTTCTCCTAGTTATTAGTTATGTAATGTGAAGTAATTGCATAACTGCTTAGGTTGACTTTGTAAAAACTATATTGTTATTGAAATTTTTTCATCTATCAACATCTAGTTGTTACATATGCAATGTGAAGTAATGCTTTGAGTTTGAGAGATGTGCAATGCAATGTAATCAACAATATGAATATAAACTACATAATATTTAACCATTCTTTTTATGCTATTGTACATTGATATTTAACCATTGCTCACTTGATTAAATTTTCAAAGAGTTTAATCATGCACATGAGGAGGAAATTAAGTTTCTATTGTCAACTTCTATATATCAAATTATCCAATAATCAAGTGTATGTCCATATACAAAAATGGCATCAACGCCAACTAAAACAAAGTTTTACATTATGTGGCATATGCCATCTCGGTATCTATTCAAAATTTACATGCTAAAATGTATATCTCATCCTAAACTACTAGTGGATCATCCAAATGGAGCCTCTTTGAAGCACTTGTTGGCTCTGAATGTAGCCGCACAAGAAAAATTCAAACCACAATTGAGATTAGTTATACTATATAATTTAAAATTGATTAATTAACATAAAAATCAATACACTGAATTATAATTGAACTCTAAAATTGAAATCTTGATTACTTGAAATATATGTCTCTTCGAACGATGAGGAGTCCTAGAATATACCTCTCTCAAAGAACTAACCAAATCAACTTTTGTAACTTCAATCTATATATGTGAACAAAAACATGAAATTGATCCAAGTTAGAATAGAATTGTCGGTAATAAGAACATATTTACCAAGCACAAAATAAAATAAACACAGACCTCTTTAGGTTGATCTTTTTCTGTATCTCCTTTAGGTGTTCGAATACCTACTCCTTCAGGTGTTGTGACACTTATCAACAATGGTGTATATCTCACAACCGCCTATACATAAAAATGACAAGTACATATGAAACTACAAATTTATGTCAATGTATGCATAATCAATAAAAGATCTTATAAATCTTAATTCAATCAAATTTGAGTTCAATTACCTTTCCCTTATCTAACATTGTGCCTCCATAGTCTGGAGATCATCGCACCTCACTCGAAATAGGTGTTTCCTACAAGCAGAGAATAAGATAAACATATAAGTTAATATATAATTTCATTAATGACAATTCAAATGACAAGCAAGTATAGAGTAAAAAAATGTAAATGAGTGAGTGTGAAAATACATACTGTGTGTTTCTCAAGGCCAAATGAAATGTCCCTAAGGGTTCTATCAGTCACCTATGTGAGCTCCTCCTCAAACATTAAATGTTAAATAGACCATGTAAATAAATATTAGCACTTGATACTATCTCTTATTAATATTCATTTTTTTAAAAATGCAAGTTATGAATTTACACCTTAAATTTTACCTGTGTAACTATTCCAATGTCCACCTATCTAGTAGGAGAGGACTCTATAGGGTGTGCTCCACTCCCCTGCATGTGATCTGCTATAATCTCCACATCCTGGATGTCATAATCAAAAGTGTCTAATGGATGCTTAGGGGCCTGTACAATAGGACCCAAGCATATCTATTGGAACGTATTGCAAATATGTGGCACACAAATATGTGGACTCGAGGAGGATGATGCAACAACATTGGATCCATCGCCAAGATCACTAGAATGTGGCTGAGCTACTGAAGAAGCATGGGAAACCAAAAGACCACTCAAAGAGTGAATGGCCTAAATAGTTTGTGTGGCTGCATCCTCTGTAATATCTAGATGTTTTACTAGAGGTGGTGGAGGAAGGGGAGGATGGGGAACATGTGGGAGCCTGACTACTCTAGCTACCCCTGGCCTATCCTAGGGCATATCTCCACCAATGCCCTGGAAGGGTTTAATGTCAAATTAATTGACATGATGCCCTAACAAAAACTCAACATATATTTTTTTAATAAAGTAAAAAGGTACATCAATATTATTGTTGGGTGGTTTATCAAAAACCATACACCAACGATCCCAAAAGTTATCTACTATGCCCCTATGCGTGCACCATTTTATAGAATTTTTTGGTTTGTTAACATTAACTGGCAAACCAGTGCTGGGGTTAATAAATAAAGAGGCTATTTGGGCTTTAGTTATTTGGAGATTTTTCACATCATCATAAGACAATCCACATGCATAATATTCCCTCATGGTTTCTCGCCACGAATGAAAGGCATTATGTTGGGTGGAGAGGGTTTCTACATTTGTAGTTATTCCTGTCAATGTGGTTGACATACAGGTTAATCAAGGGATTTTATTATAAACATCACAAATGCCCCTCAATTGCTCCATTTTTTCATGAATTAAGTCTTCAATTGATGGCTGTGGAGGTGGTGGAGGATTTGGCATTTCTGCATTTTGATTCTCAGGTGGTGTATTTTCATTCTTAACTGGTGGAATTTGTGCATTCTCATTCTCAGCAACCATAATGCCTGATTAAAGTTAAAAAATAATTAATCTAATTAAAATTAGACAATATAAATGAAAATATTATAAAAATACCCTAGTTTTTAAAAAAAATCCAAAAAAACCCTACGTTTTAACAAAAATCTATAAAATTCTCTAATTTTTAATACAAATACATAAGAAACACTATTTTTAAATCAAAATCCATAAAAAAAATTCATTTTTTTTATCAAAATCCATTCTAAACTCGATTGTTTCATAAAAATTCAATCAAAAACCCTATTTTGAAAAAAAACACAAAAAACATTCATTTTTTTACCAAAATCCATTCTAAATTCAATATTTTCATAAAAATTCAATCAAAAACCCTATTTTGAAAAAAAATCCACCAAAACATTCATTTTTTTTAATCAAAATCCATTCTAAACTCAATTTTTTGATAAAAATTCAATCAAAAACCGTATTTTAAAAAAAATCCATAAAAAAGTATTTGAAATTATCCAACTCTAATTCAAAATTGAATCAAAGCAAATAAAAGTAAAAAATCTTACCTTTTCAAATCGGATATTGGTGAAATCAGATATCCATTACATAAAGAACCTCCTCACTGTGCGCCCGCGGATTGTTGACTGTCAAATGACTTTAAAACAATGACAAATTTTGTATATATATGCTTTTTACAAATCAAATATCTGATATGGAAAAATAGGATTGGTGTTTGCTTTGGTGGTGTGTATTGACACTTGATCCTAAAAAAAGTCAACACAGTATTTTCACGTTTTTGGGTCGATGAAAGACGTGTTTTTTTCCTCATTGCCACTTTTTGGACCACCATGATCCTGCACATACCCTTATATTTCAATGCAAATTGTGAAAGATGTGTTGGAGAGCTAGTGGGTATGCAAGAAGTGAATGCATAATTAATTCACATCAAGCGATTAAATATTTTCAAAATATATAATTTCCTTCTATATTCCTAATTTAGTTTTACAAAAATGATTAATAGGCCTACCCCAACCAATAGAGAAAGAGATGAATTGTTTAATATCTCTTAACTGAAAATGAAACAATTGCAATAGTAACCTAGTGCTTGGGTTCAACTATTCTATGGATCTTGGTTACATAGAATATGTCATTCAATATATATATTTGTGCAATTAGGCCTTGCAACAACAAAAAATACTTATAGTTGCAACTTTGTAGAATGAAAACAGTTGTAGCAAGTTACTATTGCAATCGTCAGTGAATGAATGTTTAATGCATTAAATGAAAATTTCGGGAGATTTTGTTGATGGCTGGTGGATACATAGGTAGTGATTGCATAGTTAATTCATCAAATCTCAGGCAAGTGTTGGAATTTATTTGTACCTAATCTTGTTTGTTTATCGTTTGTTGAAAGGATTTTGAGTTTTTAGCTAGTGTTGAATATGAGAGGATTTGTAGGATCAGTGCACTACTTGTGAGTAGCTATTTTATATGTTTATGATGCTTGACTTACTAAATAGAAAAATGAGCATAGTGAATGGCATTGCATGTAATTCATAAACATGAAACTATTTCTTTTCACAAAAGTAGCCTTTTAGTTTATGATACTTGATAGCTAGAAGTATTAATTTCTATTAGAATGGTTAATGAGACAAATGGGTAGAGTAGATGACATATGCTAAATGTGCCAAATGTGTTGGAGAGTTGGGGGTATGTGAGTTGTGAATGCATAGCTAATTCATTGAATCTTAGGCGAGTGCTAGGTTTTATTTGTGCTAATCCTCATTTTTTATTGTTTTTCGGTTAGCTTTTTGTAGGAAATTGACAAAGTAATAGCATTTCGTTTATAAGAAAACATAGGGAATGTAGTCAACATTTTTAGGAATGCAACACTTTGCTTATTATGCTTCAATTGTAAAGAACTAGATAATTAGAAGTGTTATTGGTTTTACAAGGGCTAATGGGGCAAATGGGTGCAGTAGATGACATATGCTATGTGACCTATAGACATGGAACAGTCAAGGCGAAGAAGTAGGTGAGTATTGCAACAAACAAAAATGATCACTTAAAGGCTAGAATGTTGACAAAGAAATACTCTTTTAGAGTAAGGTTACAGTGCTAAATAGATGTAAATAGGGAGTCTTGTCTATGCTCTCATGTCGTTCGATGCATTAGAGTATGAACAAGAAATCTTGGGGAAAATATTTTGTAAATCAATTTTTATAGCTCACTAATGCTTGTAGTCTATTATTGAATCTATCTAGTAGTATTGCTTGCAAAAAAAAAGTCACTACTGCAATTGTTGAGTTTGCTTTCCAAAATAGTTGCTTGGCTAATCAAATCATATTGTTTAAAATATTTTTTTCTTTTTTCTATAGTTGGGAATTAATATGTTATTCTTAAACATGAAACATAAAAGCATATGACAAAATTAACAATGAAATACAAATTACATCACCCTTCAAAGGAAAGTTACTGTTGTAATCAATCCATAGTGACTACATTTGATGCATTCACAATTAACAAGGCCTTGCTCAAATTATTCAATTTTCCATATCTGGCCTACTTTCCAACTTCTACTATTTCATGCTTATGACAAACATAGCATATGACATCTACTCATACTTTGGTAGGGTTACAATATTTGGTTGCTTTCCTGCAGATGATCCATGCCTTTGAAATGGTAATATGCTTCGTTCTACCTCAATAGAGGCCATTAAAGTAATAGATTAAGGAAGGGAAACAATAATAAAAAGTTTCTTAGCAATGCCAATACCTTGAAGGATATCAATGGTAAAAAAATTTAAATGGGAGTGCTTGTTTTTGATGTACTAGTTATACCATTTGCTAATTTTTTGCAAGCTTTTCCATATGCTCATATGTTTCATGTTTATGAATATCATATTATCTCACAGGTTTTTCATATTATATTCTAATGCATGAATCAAAGAAGGATTTTTTTTCAAGTCTATATTCTTACATGTTTACATGTAACACCATTTCCATTCTCACTATCCTTGCACACAGTGAATCATAGAAAAAAAAATCCCGTTTACATCTATTTACCATTGATAGGTCACAAGGTATTGGGATTTCTTCCTAGCACTAGCTACAACTTATCATGATTCTCAAAGAACTCTTTGGCATCATTTTGCTTCCTTAATGTGTCACTTTAATGGCCCCAATTCTATAAATTTGTTGTTTTGGTCTATTTCTGTGTAAATTTTATCGTGTGCTTCATGTGTTTCATGTTTACGAATAACATACTATCTTGCAAACTTTTCATTTACTAGACTATTGTCTTTGATTCATTAGTCATACCATTTCATACATTAAATGTGCATTCACTGCTTTAGCATGTACAATTCCATCACCAAAGTTGGCAGTATTTGCATACAGTGATTAAGTATTTACAAAATATGTAATATCCTCCTATTTTCCTAATTTATGTTATTAAAAATGAATGGTTTACTATTTCTGAATTGCAATTCAAAAAAATTCTATAGTAACTGACTCCTTTACTTGAACTTCTCCAATTATAATCGTAACCTACTCCTTCGCTTCAATTTTTCCATGTATCTTGGTTACAAAGCATATCTTATCCACTATATTCATTTGTACAATCAGGCCTTATAACAATAAATAATATATTCAATTCTTAGTTTAGTCCTTTGCATTTGTAATACGTGCTTCAGATTCAAGGACATATTTTTTTGTTTCAAAGTTATGATTTGTTCTTTTTCTATTAGTTGGAGTAGGTCAATTATTCATTTTAGTTTACATAAATTAGGAAAATAGGGGAACATTAAATACTGGGGATTTCTGAACATATTTCTATTTTGTTAACTTTCTTACAAGTAACTGAATTTCAAGTCCACTACAATGAATAGAAAAACATTTGCAGGGGAATTTACTTAAATTATACAATTTGATCAGTGCACAAAGTGAAGCATTGCATATGGATTGCATATCACATCTTTGTAACTATGCAAAACTCTAATTGCAAAAGCAAGTTGCTCTTGGCTAAAAAATAGTTTCATGTTTATGAATTACATGGCATGTCATTCATTACACTCATTTGTCTAGTCAGCAAGTCATATTCTTGAACCAAGATTCTCATTTATTGTTCACAATTCTTCCAAGGAATAATTATTTAGACACATTGGAAAACTTGAAATTCATTGCAAACAAAGGATAAGAATGATACAAGAGTCCGACCTTCCATTTTCTTGTTCAAGAACAAATAATATTTGCAGTCATATAGATCTTTGTCTCCAAACGCAATTGCAAGCAATTGTTCCTGTCACTGAGAAAAATTAGAAAAATGAGCATAGTGCATGACATACAATATGTTATTCATAAACATGAAACATAGAAGACTAAATAAAATTTGAAAATTAAAAAAGGGACCAACGCAATAATTTTTTGCACAGTTGTCAAGTATCATAAATAGATAGACAAGCCATTCACAAGTAGTGTGTTGTTCCTATGTCTCATCATGTGTTCAAGCGTTGCACAAAATAACAATTATGGAAGAGAGGAACCTAGAGCTAGAAACATGCAATATTCTCAACAAACAATAAACAAATGAAAATAAGCACAAATAAAACCCAACACATGCCTGAGATTTCATGAATTAACTATGCATTCACTGCTTGTGTACCCACTATCCCTCCATCACATCTCACATAGTTTGCATTCAATGCATTAAACATGCACTCAACATAAAATTTGTAGTAAATTTTCATGTGAAAATATACATGATTCTTGAAGAAGAGACTGTGGGGTGAGAATTTTGAATAATTTATCTCTTTTCTTCCCAATGAAGTTTGATTCTTTGAATGTCTGTAAAAATTATACCAATTTTCTAAATCTATCTAATTTATGCTAATAAGAAAGCGACCTTTGCAACCATTTGATTGCAATAATTTTTCTTCTAGAGATATGCACGATTGCAATCATGTGATATGCAATTTTTTGTGTAGTACATTAATTAGGTTTGCTTACAAGCAAATGAATTTTAGGGCTACTATGCTAAATAGAAAAATATAAATGAGAAAATATACTTAAATTATACAATCTGAGTGGTTCACAAAGTGAAGCATTGCATATGGATTCCATAGCATATGCTTGTAATTATGCATAACTCTACTTGCAAGAGTAACTTGCTTTTGGCCAAACAATAGTTTCATGTTTGTGAATTACATGGCATGCCATTCACTATACTCATCTATTTATTTGGTAACTCAGATTATTGAACCAAGCTTCTCCTTTATTGCTCACAACTCTTCCAAGGCATAGTTTTTATACACATTGGAAGACTTAAAATTCATTGGAAAGAAAGGAGACGAGTGATGCAAAAGTTTGACCTTCCAGTTTCTTGTTCAACAACCAATAACATTTGTAGTCATATAGATATTTTCCTCTGACTCCAATTGCAAGCAATGGTTCCTATCACAGGAACAAATTAGACAAATTTTAACATTCCATGACATATAATATGCTATTTTTAAACATGAAACATATGATTTCTAACAAGCCTTTCAAAAATACACAAACTTTTCACTTTTTAAAAATATTTTAAACAATACAATTTGATTGCACAAGCAACTATTTAAAAAGAAAATTCAATGATTGCAATAGTAATTTGTTGCAACTACATTCATTCTACAAAGTTGCTTAAGTGGTTTCCCTTTTCTTGATATCAATACTTCTACCTTGTTGCGACTAGAAGTATTTTTTGCTATTATAAGGGCTAATTGTACAAATGGGTATAGTAGATGGCAAATTACATCAAACAGTTGAAGCCAAGGAGCATGTTACTATTGCAATGGTTTCATTTGCAATTGAGAGATAATAAAAAATTTATCTATTTTCTATTGGTTGGAGTAGGCCTATTATTCTTTTTTGTTAAAGTGTATAATGAAAATATGAGAACATTATATATTTTGCAAATATTTAATCGCTCGATGCAAATTGTGCTAGCTTTGAAAACGGGGTCATAGGTACTAAAGCAATCAATGCATGTTTAATGCATTAAATGGTATGACTGGGAAATCGAAAACAATAGTCTATTAAATGAAAATTGTGCAAGATATTTTTTTTGCAAATATCGAGACATAAAATACAAATTCTATGAGCTTTGCTAATAGGTTGGTAGTTAGTCAAGCAATGAATACATAGGTAATGCATTAAATGCCTGCATAGTCAATAAGGCCTTACTCAAAGCTTTTAGTTTTTCCTGTCTTAATTCTCGTTTGTTTCAATTCTTCTATTGGTTGGAGTAGGCCTATTATTCATTTTTGTTGACTTGCTTGAACTGTATTCATTCTACAAAGTCACTTAAGTGACTGCCCTACTGCTACTAGAAGTATTCTTTGCTTTTACAATGCACAAGGATCTTACCTTGTCAACTATAATATGTTATGCTAAAATTTTTGAAACATGATTACTTATAATTAGTTATATGTTAGGAATGATGTAGCTTTTTCTGGAGAATGTTTGAACTTTGAAGGGAAACTTGCAAGGCCAATGACATGGTTGCTATGATAAGATATATCAAATTTTTCTGTAGGTTCAATTTATGTTTTACATTTGGTTCAATTATTCAATCTCATTGTGTAATTCCCACATATGTCATGCCCACATTTTATACTCTAAACAACCTAACAATTTGCAATGAATTATCTAATTTTGCAAATATATTTTTTTCTTTACTTAAAAGACAATAACAATACAATTTAATGCTTACAATTAAAGTCAACGGTCACACTAGTTAGAAGAAAAGATAGAAATGATTTACTAATTTTAGCAATAGTGTCTACTTACTTTGGGTCAGCTTAACATACCTCTTGCATTCCATTGTCAAAAATTCCTCACTCCCAATAACTATATTTGCAAAGTCTACATGACTTGACACACATATAAGATCAAAGGTAGTTAGCATATTCTTACCAATAAAAACTATATAAATCAAGGTAGTTGATAATATCGGGAGAAAAGACAAGTCGCAAACGAGACTTAGAAAAATAGTCCTAGGAGCTTGACCAAATGCCTCGGGGTATCATCGCTTGATGGCCTTTCCTACATATATATTTCATAGAGGCATCGTAGTTTGACAACATGAGTTTCTCCAACTCATTTGACTCATTCTCACAAGGTGTGTATACACTCAAAATTGGTTTGGAGAATATTAATTAAATATTGATTATTTAATTACTAAATTTTTATTCCTCGATAATATAAATAAATCAAATTTATTTACATAGTTCTTTTCCTCTTAATTCTTCTATTCTAAGTCACCTCTGTCACGATTTAATTAAAATGAGCAAATCTAAATAATTTTCTTTATTTTAATTAACTTCCCTCTCACTTAATTCAAATTTTTAAATTTGAATTCCATCACATTTCTACATAATTTTCTCCAACTATCTTCCACCTCACCCTCCAACTCACCATATGTCACATGAAAATGATTATTATTATTTTCTAAATTGGATAATTATTCTCAACAATTTAACCACCTTGAAGGCACATGGCTTCTTCATGAAAATGATTCCCTCTTACGCTTGGCAAGAAAGTTTTATTAAAGGGAACATTTACCTTTTTTTCTCCATCCTTTCCATTCTTCTTTGTCAAATTCTCTAGATTAAATCATGATCACTCATGGCTTCCAACTCACCTAATGCCTTGGAAAAATCTATAAATTGAGCCCAATTTATAGCTTTTGCATAAGGAGCAATTGCATAAGGCCACTCTGTAGAATTTTACTTGAGTTTTTAGAGATTCATTTTCATTCTCAGCTTAGTATTTAGGATTAGTTTGTCAATTTTGTTTGGATCATGGATCCTTTAGGTATTTTATAGTTTAATTCATCATGTATAATCAATTCTAATCTCATTAGCATTAGCATAGTTTTGCATTATCTTTTGCTTCCTGTCATTTT
>VDFB02377434.1:0-25328 GCA_007258455.2 Sequoia sempervirens
TATAAATACAAGTTTCTTTCACTCATTTTCACCTCAAGCATTCAAGTGTTCGTCCTTATAATAAGTTTGAGTTCACAAGATCATTAAAGTGTTTACAAGAGAATTCAAGGAAGATTATAAAAAAATTTAGAGCATTCTTCAAGAATCAATCAACATGTCAAATTCTTCATGCATCATGTTTGTTCTTGAGCTAACAATTGTGATGAATGGTTTCATGATTCAAGCTAGCATTTCATTCAAAATCTCTCACCTTTAAGCAAGAGTTAAGATCCGCATCCATTGTAGCCATCTCACACATGTTTCTAGCACTTCATGGATAGGGTTTGGTGAGTTGCAACATCATATTTTGTTCATTCATCATTCTCCATTCCTATTTTATTCTATTTCAAGGTTTGAAATTACCAAAATAGGGTTTGACCAAAGAAAACCCCTATTCGCTAACCCAACAACATTTTCCCTCTTCTTTGTGTATTATTTGTAGGTTTATGATGAAGAAACATCAAAGATCAAGATTGGAATCAAAGACGACAGGAAGTTTTCAAGTGCATATAGTTTCCAAACTTTTCATCAGCCCCGAGAACATTGGAGAACACCTACAAGTTGATATATGTAGATCTCGCATCTAGAGACCTAAAAGAAGAAGATTTGAGCAAAAACCAAGGAGAGTATAAAATTTGAAGTTTTAGAAAACCCTAACTAGAATAATTCACCACTTATAGTGAATGATTCCTATTTTTTGTCAAATTTTAGACTTTGTAGATTCAAATACCCATTTTCCAAATTCTTGTTCTCGCACAGAAACCCAAATTTTGGACTGATTCACTGAGCTTGGAGAATGAGTCCCACTTAGCATTAAAATCAAAATTTCCATAATTTCAGAGCTCCATTTAGTCATCTCTAGATTTCCAAGTGCATACATTCCATTCTGTAGTTTTCTATTTTGTTTCATTTGCATTTCTAGGTTATCTAGTGAAGCTTTGCATTGAACTAGGGGTTTGCATTATACTTTGCACTGCATTTATCTTTCCAATTATTAACATGGTCTTGAACCCCTTATTATTTTACAACTAGCCCCTAGGATATCCCTATTGTGCCAATATCTCTTTCTCTTTTGCATTGAGATCTCTAGGGAAATCATTGAATGAAATTGGAAAGTGGGTGTGCTCTATGTACTGAAACCATAAGAAAGCACCATAACCACTTTTACTACATTTCACCCAACATGGGGTTTGACTAAGGAAAACCCCCTTTCCCTAACAAAAAAACATTTTTTCCATCTCTTTGTGTGATTGCAAGTTTATAGGTTGAAGAAAAAGTGGATTTGAAGCCTTCAAAAGTACCAAAATTGCAAAGTTGTAAAAGTTGCAAAATTTGTCATAAGAAGTTGTCAAGGCTCATGGAAACTCAGATCTAGAGGAAGATATCCAATTTATTTACATGTTACCAGTGGGAAAGTGCTTATATAATCCATCTTTAGAGGCTTACAAAGTTTTAGTTCAAAATTCTACTCATGGGACACTTTGCAACTGTTTGGGCATATGATTCCCAATACAACCATTTTGCAAATTTTTAGAAGATTTTGTTTAGTCACATGGAGATTGTAGATCCTTCCTTGAAACCCTAAACTAGGAGTAAATTTCCCATTCTAGAGTATGAGTTCCAGTACACATCAAAAGCAACAATTTTTAGAGTTTTCAAGAATTACTTAGTCATCTTCATCTTCTATGTGCTTCTCTATTCATCCTCAATTTATTATTTTGATTTTGAGTTCATTTTGTAGGTTACATAGCTAGATTTACATATTGCTTTCATTTCCTTCTATCTAAGTATTTTCTTAGTGGTTAACCCCTCCATTTAATCACACCTAAGGAAACCACTCTCTTACCCATCCTTCTATCAATTGAGTCACTTAGTTGAGGTATCTTGGTTTCCTAATGAACTAAGAGTGAAATAGGTCCTCATTAGTTCCATCTCCCAAGAGGTGGAACCCAAGTTTCTTTGGTTTAGGGTACAATGACAGAGGTTCCCAAGGGTGTCAAAATCCTTCATAAGGATTCTAAAATTCAAAAGTTGAATGTTTATGTTGTTGTTTAAGGTTTTTTGTTTCTACAAGTAAATATGTTTGATAGTGACCGCTTTTCCAAAATTTCTTCAACTTAAGAAAATGTGATTCAAATGAAAGTATGCAACAATAAAGGATAATTTTGAATGTAGTTTTGAATGTAGATCTAATCTAAATGGATAATATGAATCCTTATGCAACCTATGATGTAACAAGTGATGCATTTTTTTTGAATTTTTATTCTTTTATGATGTAAAAATAAAACCTTAAATGAGAAATGTATAGAAATTGAATGTAAAACCTAGATTTAGGGTTTGAAAGACTTCCAAGTTTAGAAGATTTATGATGTTAGGATGTCAGGTTCAGCAAAATGCAATTTAGTGGAACCCTAAGCTTAATGCCTAAACCTAGGATGAATGTCTTCCTTCTTCAAAGGTACATTAGACGGCATATCAACAAGGTGATTACATTGACTTTCAACTATGAAGGTGAGTCAATCAAACCTATATATGTATCCTTAGGGCCTTGAAAATGGATTGGAAATGATTTTCTATGATTAACCTAATTGAAATGTATACCCTAATATGAAAAATTCAATAAATGTAATTGATTAATAGACTAAAACATAAACTTACAGGCAGATTTGGGAAGTGTAGAGGACTGTGTACCTATCTCCAGAAGTTGGATCTGAGTGTTGTAGTAGGACTAGGTTGCCTAGGGGAAAATGGTTATGTGTATGATAATTCTAATCTATTTTTGGGGTCCTTTAATGAAATATCTGAGCTTTTGATTTTTAGTTGCAAAATTATTGAAACATTGTCAGATATTTCTGTAATTGAGTTTTTGTGGATTAACAAGTTGTAGGGCTTCAATTTCAATAATGGACAATTTATCTTCACACTTCCTTCAATCCTCTTCAACCTTAGATCTACACATTCACAAAGAGAGGAAATATTGTGCCATTTTAGGGGATTGCCTTGGTCAAATCCAATGTTAGTGTTTCCACTTCCACAATGACATCATCAATGGTAAAATGGATAAATGGATAGGAAGGAATGATGAAATCATAAAGTGCTACAAGTCACCACCCTTAAATGGCTTCATTGAAGGACTAAAGTCATACATATCACTCCAAGGTCTTGATCTTGATTGCTTGAATTCTTGAATTCTTTGGAGACCTACAAAAGTGTTAGCCTTCACAAAACAATGATAACATGAATGCACATGGACTCACATAAGATTTGACATGATGTTAGGATCTTGAATTGCTGGAATAAATCACTACAATGTTGCTCTTGGCTTTCTTGATAGTGCTCTTGATAATGATGCTTTCTCATGAAATCTCCTTTTAGTTTCAAATGTTGAAAAGACTAGGTATTTATAAGCATTTACTCAATTTCCTAAAATTTAGATCCTGATAGCTAACATTTGCAAGTTGGGTTTTGAATGTTAAAATAGCCACTCTAACATGCTCAAAGTTAGGTCTTCGCTAAGAAAGGGGACCCATTTTCCCTTGGATGAATGGGTCCTAGCCCTAATTTCTAGGGAATTAACTATTGGGGGCAACATATGAATTGGATGTATTTATTCAATGCTTACAATTTATTAAAAAGTGGTGCAAATGGGCTTCAAAATACATAATTTGATGAAATTAGGGATGAAATTAGGCTCAATCATTTAGGGGGAGCAAAAATTAGTGTGAAGTTGTCATGGGTAACAATTTATGATGCTACACTCTATAAATTGGATGCATTAGATGGAGGTTTCAAGGGTCATGTAGGTAAATTGCTATTATACTACTATAATATTACTAGATTAAGAGTTGAGGTTATTGTATTGTTATAATTTTTTATTCCTAATTAATACAATCTTGTATCTCTTTAGTGGAAAAGTTTCTTTTGAAAGGATTTATCCAATATCTATCCATTGTAATGTGTGTTTGTTAATTTTAATATTCGTTATATGTATTTACACACTTCTCCATGTTAGGGTGAAAGTTCAAAATTAAGTCACTTTTACTAGGGAATTGGTCAACATTAATCTAACTTCTTGAGTTGAATCACTAGAAAATTAAATATATATATTTTAAGTTTGAAATTATGTAACATAATGAAACATAAATTTTTAGTACATTTTATTTGTGTATTTATAAAAATAAGAAAAAAATTGATTCAATTTTTTATAAAACTAAAACTATAATTTAGTTACTTATAAAATGCTAGATAATAGGGTTTAATGGGATGTAATATTTTAAGTTGTAAAAAATATTTTTCCTTTTTTTTTTTCTTGTTCTTTTTATATTTATAATTTGAAACATTATCCCCCCATTTTGATAAATATATTTTTAAATAACTCTTAAAACTTGCGTGTATCAACAATATAGATGTTTTGATGGGAAACAATTTGTTCCTTTGACAATTTATCCAAAATAGAAAGAATTGTATCATCTTGACATATAATCCCTTCTCTAGTATTTTTTTTTGAGAAGATAATCACACTTATATTTTTGTGTCAATGACTTAATTTTAATAAAAATAAGAAAAAATATAAATAT
Organism: Sequoia sempervirens; assembly: GCA_007258455.2. Taxonomy (NCBI): domain Eukaryota; kingdom Viridiplantae; phylum Streptophyta; class Pinopsida; order Cupressales; family Cupressaceae; genus Sequoia; species Sequoia sempervirens. The sequence continues at coordinate 4,617 of VDFB02377434.1, forward strand.
TAATTAAAAAATTAAATACTATATTTTTGAAAAATATACTTATAAATCTACAAAAATGTATTTCATATTTTATAAATATTATTTATATGAGTAGGAGTTATGAAAATATCATTTTTTAAAATCTTTTGTCAAATTGGCCTTGAAATGATGCTACATATATGTATTTAGTGGACACTTCCAATTGTAAAAGTTGTGGCTTGTATTTAACTTAGAGTTAGTTATTTCATTATGTATGTTCAAAGCTAAAAGGTGGAGAACATGAGGAGTTGTAGGTGGGGGATACATAAAACTAACCAAATTGACTTCAGGAGTGACTAAGCAATTATGTTGTTACATGTTAACAATTTTAAAATAGTATGTGGGTTGTAGGTTTCATAACACCAAGTGTTTTGCAACCTACAATTTTGCAAAATAATAAGTGTAATAATTTTTTTTTTAGTTATTTACATGGTAGGAATGTAATAAAAGAAACCTTCAAAATTTACCATAACTATTATTTAGAGTAAAAAATCCATTTCAATTTCTTCATATGATCAAAAAATAAATGCATAAAATAATTGCAGGTTTAAAAACACAATGGGTTGTGAGTTATGCCATTGTGCTTGTTCAAAGCTCAAGGGTTGAGACATTGAAGAGGATTTGTAGATGGAGGAAACACAAAAATAACCAAATTGAGATAAGGGGTGACTAACCAATTGGGTTGTTACATGTAGATGGTTTTACACATTATGTGGGTTGCAAGTTCCATAACACCAAGTGTTTTCCAACCTACAATTGTATAAAACATTATGAATGTAATGAAAATATTTTGTTTTGTACACAATAAGAATGTGATGAAAAAAAACTTCAAAATTAACCACTACTGTTAGTTAGAGTAAAAATTATATTTCAATTTCTTCATATGATGGAAAAATAAATGCATAAAATATTTGCAAGATGGAAAACATAGTGGGTTGTGACTTATATCATTGTGCTTGTTCAAAGCTCAAGCATGGAGAGATTGGTGAAGAGTTGCACATGGAAAATACAAAAAACTAACCAATTGTGTTGTTCTGTGTAGAGGGTTTTACAATAGTATGTGGGTTGCAGGTTTCATAACACCTAGTCTTTTACAACCTACAATTTTACAAAATAGTATGAATGTAATGAAAACCTTTTATTTTGTAGAGAGTTAGAATGTAATGAGATTCACCTTAAAAACTTATAACAACTCTTAGTTAGAGTGAAAATTATGTTTTAATTTCTTCATATGATTGAAAGATAAATGAACAAAATAGTCACAGGTTGTAAAACATAGTGGGTTGTGAGTAGATGATTTATGAAACCTCCAACATAAACATTGTTGTAAAATCCTCTACACACAAACAAAATGAAAATCCCTTTTCACAAGGGAAACCTTTGGAAACCCATCTAAATATCAATAAATACCCCTTTTCAGAATGAATACTCATTCAATTCTTCACAGTCTCTAGGCATGATGACAAAATGACATATATTTCTAGTAGATATACATATTTTCTAGCTAGCTACCCGTTCCTCACATGTGTTTTGTTAGGGAGAATGGTCGCTTTGCTTCTTCCTCTAAATGTCTACAACTCCCTTCTGAGCTCCCTATCTTTGAATGAAGCTTACAAAAATGGCGTCATTTTTGGTTTCTCTAAACATTAGTTTAGAACTATTTTAATTGTAGAAAAAAATTATAGGTTGGATAACATAGTGGGTTGTGAGTTATTTCATGCTACTTCCTCAAATAGTTCTGGCGTGAACATTACAATCACAAAATTTACAAACCTTCAATAGGAAAACAAATAAACAACTCTACATATCAAATGGAAACCCCTTTTCACAAGGAAACCCCTCTGGATATCAATGAATACCCCTTTTCACAATGGGTACCTATTCATTTCTTCATAGTCCCTAGGAAAGATGACAAAATGACATGTTTTTGGCAGATATACATACCTAGTATCTAACTACCCATGCCTCGTATGAATTTTGGTAGTTAGAATGGCCGCTTTGCTTCATCCTCCAAACCTCTACAACTCCCCTTCGAGTTCCCAACTTTTAGCAAAATGCAAATGTTGAAATGAAAATGGCAACCTTTTGTGGCTTTCAATACACATAATTTTAAAACATGTCGGCATGCCACATTTTTCTGACGTATAAGATAGGTGACGACTCTCAAAACAACACGCACCTAAACATCCATCTGTCATTACACAACTAGACATTCATTCGTCAGTCTTATCTTGTATGCCATTGTATGAGGGATGGGGCATTATGTTATCATGTCTAAGGCATACATTTTTATAGGAAAATTAGCTTCTACACAAAATTGCAAATTTCATTATTATACCATGAATAAAAGATCTGACCTAAACCATATAACAAACTCAACAATGAAAATTTAATCATTGTAAAGCATTGAATACATTTATTGTTAACTTTGGCCTTTAAAATAGTGGCCACTCAAAACACAAGGAAAAGTTAAAGGAATTCAAGTGGACACTTATGCCAATATGAGGAGGAGAAGCACCAGGACAGCCATGCAAACAGCGACATAAGCACCTACGAACTCCCTAAATACTTGTGCCACTGCAGCCATGGACCCTGCAACAAGCCATGGCTTCGAAAAATAAGCACTCAAAAACTCGCTCCACAGGATCTTATACTTTCTTCTCGTGTACCTATGCAACCCCCTTCTGACATCATCAACTACCTTGCAACCCTGAAAAGGAGTAATCCCTTTAGCTAGGGAGTTGAAAAGATCCGCCACTTGTTGGTTGCTTCCAAGAAAGTTTCTAATTACATCTGCCTGCCTTAACACGGCAACGTCCTCCTCGGTATCAATCAGTTCATCCATAAATATACCAAACTGAGTCATGGGTCTCGGATAGTACTTTTCTCCTATGCTTACTTCCATTGCAATAATGCTTCTCATTACTAAATCTGATTGCGGGGTTACCCTCAGTTGTGGTAAGTATAGTGTTGACGTTTCCTCATCAAATCTTATCCATCGAAGGGCTGGATAACCTGATGCCCACGTTGTTGCTTCCTCTACCAACACTGGTTGGATCTTCACCCCTTGTTGGGTGAGTTCCACTGCTGATGGCAGTTTCAGAAGGCCCAGCTTCACCGCTTCGCCATGGCTCGAATTTGAGGAGGGATTACACCAACGACTACAAACGGCCTTGATTGATTCAACACAATCATCAAAGTACATTTGTATTTGATAGCGAGGCGACGCTGGTAATTCAGGCGCTTCAATAGTGGTATAGGAGCTAACATCCATGCCAGCCATGCCGTGGTAGACTACTTCCAGGATATGACAACACATGTTGTAGGAATCTGAATTATACCACATAAAAACTTTATGTCTAGTCGCAGATTTGAGCAACAATTCCATTAAGACGTCCAACTTTTCGTCAGCCGCTTCTGTAGAACCCATCTGAATTTTAAGGAGACGCTGCAAAACCCAAAGAGGTATTTGGTTTTCAAATAAAAGTATATCATCCATAATTCTTTCCCTTGTCGGATTCTGATAAGTGACATCAAAAACAGGATCGCACTTCCACGAAAATGCAGTCACTGCCTCCTTAAAAATAATCTTACCACTGGAAAACAATTTTGCATAATGAACAGGAAATTCAAAAAGAAAACAAGCATCCCTGGTGACCATCCAGGCCAATTGTATGGGAGTATAGGGAAGGCGCTCACCGTAGAACTCCCTAATCTCCCTGTCCTTCTGTACTATGCAGTTTTCGACAATTGACTCGATAGTAGCGTATCGATCTTTCCTCTGAATTCTCTTTTGCATCCTTCGAACTGCCTCAGATTTGGATTTCTCCATCCCTTTCAGCTCGTCCTTCCCATAATGAAAAGGGCCGATGGAAACAAGATGTGGACTGTACAATTGGTCGTTGGAGTCTCGTAGTGGCTTTGGCACGCGGAAGATGCGAGAGGAGAATACATCAGCTACATCCTCTTCATCTATCGTGAGCTCATACCCCACTCGAATTACAGAGCTGCTTCTAATGGCCATTTAGATTTCTTTACGACCGGGCTGAAATTGAGCATGGTTTGGTGCTTAGCATCGAAGTTTAGCGCATTCTTCCGGACTCATATGAAACCCTTAGTCAACTCATACTTCTGTATGGTTTTGTCGATGAAATTTTCAAACCAATTTTTTGGCACACAGAAAAGTTTTCGTGCATAAAAAGGTTGTACCATGGAAAAACTTATTCAGTGGAGGCCAATCCGTTCGGTGGATTTGTAGAGGTTTTTCCGAAACGACGAGGAACACACCTAAAATAATATCAAAATAAACGTAGCTGACATATTGCTTAAATCTCTTTCGAACGAATCCATACTATTTCAATCGTACGAAATTTATTGTAATGGTAAAATTTGCATACCCATGGCAAGCTGGGTGACAGGAACGCCCATTAGTTAGTTAATTTTAGCTTGATTTTCAAAGAAAGGTTTAATATTATTTTGAGAGAAAGGTTCATTTGAATAAGTTGGTTTTATATATGTGTGTTTTTATTATATTTATATACTTTTTGATAGAAGATTTTATATTATTTTTGTTATTTGATATATGAGTCTTAGGTTAAAACCACTTGGATTATATATTCCATCAATTTTTTTGGGAACTCAATCTTGTCTCACCCATTATAATGTAGGGTCTTACTCTCATCATGACTTGATTTTTGGTTAGCTTGTTCAAAACCATTCAGCTTGATCAATGGATCAAGGGTCCATTAATTATTTTTATATATTTACTTTATTGGTAGTTTTTTTTTTTTTTATATATATATATACAATTTTAATCATAATACATTTCCATGCTTAAGATTATTTTTGTGCTAACTTTAAGTAACTTTATATAGTAAAGATCTAAGTGTAAATTAGAATTCTTAATTTATAATGTTTTCACTAATTAGTGAAAATAGATTTGGTATATATTTGTGTGATAATTTATTATGTCTTTGTATTTAAAATAATTCATTTGAGTATTAATTATTGCCTTTAAAATTTTGAGAATGGTATAAGCATTTAGAGTTTGAGTACTTAATAGAATCAATAATTATATTACAATATAAATCTAAAACACTTGCATACATGCTTTTTCTCTATCAAAATTTATCAAAAACTAGTCATTAAAGCCAGTTGATAGAGAAGAATGTGAATGCACACAATTCAAGAATGCTTAAATATCATTCGACAACAAAGATTAAAGTGAACATGATTGCAAAAGGGCATACGGCTTCATAGATGGAAAATTCACCGCCAACAATTCACTGCGGGTCACCACCATGACAATTCACCACAGTAAAAAATTAATTGCATAAATTTTTAACAGTTAATTTTCCATGACGGTGAATTGCTGAATACACATTTTAACGGATCAACAATAAGCATTAAAAAATGAATCTACCTAAACATATGGAATTGACTCACAAAAGATCTTAAATTTATACAAAATTCACCTACCCTCTCCACCAAAAAAAAAAAAAAATTCTATAGAACTAAATTATTTTTTTATCATAATTCTCACAAATATATATTTTGTTTTATCATAATTCAATGTGAGTGTGTGGATATGTGTATATGAAGCCCAGCTTCTCCATACCATTTTTCCAGGTCAACGAAAACATGGAGAAGGAAAGTCGCAGTTCATTCTCCATACTGGGGGAGGCTGGCTTTATTAAAACGGGCAAGAATTATTTTAAAATAATAATAATAATAAGTTTGAGATAAGAGATAAAACCTTAGGAGTCAGTGAAATGCATGGTAATATATTGCGTCACTATCTGGAAGCAGGTTAAGATTTTCTTAAGAAATATATTACGTCACCATCTAGAAAGAGATTAAGTGGCTTCGAAATCCGTATAAACTATTATCATGCCTAAATCTCTGATTAACTCATGGGTGACACTTACAGTATTGGACCCTAGTGGCGAGTTTGAAGATTTTTAAAGTTGTAAGGAAAGTAAACATATTTTTATACAAATATCTTTGATGCAAGTTGACTACTCAATGAGTTAGATTTTATTTTATGAGCAGAGTTATTATTGTCTATTTGATGTGATAAAAATTATTTAATATCTGTTTTTAAATATTTAATCTAGATGCAAGTTGATTATTTTGAGAGGAGTTATTATTGTGTGATTTTTTTAATCAATATTTGATGTGATAAAAGTGATCTAAAATGATCTAAGTTATATTTAGTCTCTTCTATTTTGTTCTATTCACAAAAGTTGTTACATTGGTTTTGTAACTATTGTTTGCTGTAGTGTTTGTTGCTCTGTAATTATATTTTTAATCCAATAAAAAATAACTTTAGATTTACAAATTTAAACTTTGTTTTTCCCACATTGATGGGTAAGCATCATATCTTACAATTGTCAACCTTGAAAAAAAAAAAAAATTTGGAAACTAGTGTGGAGATCATTTTCTCTATCCTATTTAAATTATAAAATTGTAAGTGGCATTGAATAAAAAACAAGAGAAATATTGGGAATTGGGTTAGGAGCATTTCCACTCTCATTTGATAAGGCAAGCATCAAAGGTCAAATTTTGAGTTTTTGTTGATTAATTTTTTTCTATTATTGATTATGCAATACCCAAGTACTAGATTTGATGGATGAATTGTAGAGGTTCTCTTTTATTGGGATTATTAAATACCCAATTTGATGTATAATTGATGGTAAAATACCTAATTTTTTGATGGGCAATTGATTGGTAATTGATTTGATGGTGTGAATTTCGAGCTTGAGGATTGTGGGGGGTACTTAATTCATTGATTTGAGGATGATTATAATATTTGAATCATAATTATTAAGGATTTAGTCACATATATTTTTGCATATCTTGATATTTATAGTTGTGCATCCGATATACTTTATGCGATATTTGTAGTTTTTAAAGTACTTATTAGTTGAGGCAAAGGATAGCTACTTATGTGACATGTTGTTTGAGATTTGATGATTGTCAGTGTTCTTTGATGTTTTTTTATTAAATAGGTGTAATGATATTATACTGCATTGAGATATTATGTATGGGATTGTACCTACACTAAGTTTGAATGATTTTGGTTTCATACCCCAAGTTTCCTTAGATATTGTGCTTGGGGAATACATATATTAGTTAACAAGGATTAATCATAAGTAATGATTTTAGTTTTTGTATAGTTGTATGTGGTACTAGGAAACTACTCACATTGGTCTCATATGATTGGTTATTTTTAATAACTTACTACATATTGCAACATTACAACTTATGATAGATTTAAATAATTTTGGTCTCGACTAGTGTAGTGTTTAGGATGAGAAAAGTAATATATCGCATGATTTTGATATTTAAGTTAAGTAACTAATGTTCAAATCAATAGATAATACATTAGTTATATATAAATTTCTAAGAATACAATTTACATAGTTTAACATTACACATACGAGAGAGTTGAACATGAGATCTTGATGATTATGCATTGAAATAGTTCATGATGATTTGTACTATACATCAATGATGAGAGTGACTCAACAATGGTCAACCTTATATTGATTATTTTTAATGAATTATTGATCACATTAATTATTAACAATGTAAATTCACCTTTTTGGTAGATGGTCAATGAGAAGACCTAAGTCATCATATTTGACGGTGGACAAAATTTTTAGTAGAGTAGTTTTTAGTGAAAAAATGTGCCTTTATTTTTTAACTTTGAGAGATTTGTATAATAGGATAGGTTTATATATTTAGAGATTGCAACTACAACATATTTTATGGTTTTGCATCATATATGATCATTAACATGAGTTTTCTAGTTTTATTTCTTTAACACATGGTTTGTTAGAACCTCATATGAGTGGGTGTGATTCCTAATATGGGTGCAAATAGATCAGATGTAGTGGTTTCATCATTATTATGTTTTATATTTTTATTATTTAGTATATAAAATGCATAATAGTATTTTTAGACACTAGAAACTTATTAGAGATTTTAGGTTGTAGGGGGTTTCTTGGAATATGCACATATCTTATGGAGATTATTTAGATTTTTATTAAAAGGGGGTAGATATGCTCACTCTTTTCCACACATTGGTTTAATAATTTTATGGATTTGGATTACATATGATTATTAGTACAAGATTTCTAGTTTCCACTCTCTTTAGCACATGTTTTATTAGGAAATACTATGAGTGGGTGTGATTCCTAATAGGGGTGAAAATGGATCACATGTAGTGATTTTATCATTATTTATGGTTTTTTGGTTTTTGAGTGCACAATATGCATAATAGTATTTGTAGAGACTATCAACTTATTATAGATTTTATATTATAAGCAGTTTCTTGGAATATACAAATATCTTATGGAGATCCTTTAGATTTAGATTGCAAGGGGGTTTAATAGATATGCTCACTATTTTTGATAGATTGGTTTATTTCCTATATGTTATCCCTATATATTTCCTAGCACTAAGTTTTATGTCTCCTTGACTATAATATAACCACATCCATGTACATGGTACTTTCTCTGTGGTTACACAATAAAAAATTGGGACAAGGTCATTTGATGAAAATAGAAAACAATAAGTATATAGAAAGTAATAATGCTAGAAAATAAAAATTAGAAATAAAAAAACCATGACTAAGAAAATGGAACTCAAAAACTAAAATTGTTACACCTAATATATGATGGAATGCATTTTTAAATAAAATTTCAATGTTTTGGATAAAGTAAGCAGTATTTATAGGGTGTTGTACCCTTTACATGATGAGCCCAAAGGGTGAAAAATGATCAAAACCAAAAGAAATCAAAAAATATTATAGTAACAACATACAAGAGACATAGACATAGCCTAGTAACGACATAGGAACAATACAACACAAACCCAACCACTGATTGTCTAAACCCTCTTGTTTCTTGACTAGGAGGTTTAAGACATCCTCCCCAATCTAGTTGGGACCTCCATCCATGGTGTTCTTCTCCATTTCATCCTTGACCACATCTAAGAGAGTGAGAGCTGATCGATGAATCATCTTGGTAGTGAAATGAGCTAGGAAATTAACCTTGTGATTTAGCATAGCCACCTGCTCTTGCAACACACTGAGCTCATCCACTTTTTCCTCCTTGCTATGGATCTCTGTATTAGCACTATCCCTAGTATCTGAGGAATTGGTAGAGTTCTCCCAAAGCATCTAGTTTAAATCAGAGAAGTGACTTGGGTCTTCTATGGGTCTTGTATCCTTCATCTTCTCTGTAGCTTTAAATCCTTCAATTCTACCACTCGACTTAATAGAGTCACTAGAGATATCATCAACAAAGGCCTCTTTCTTGAATTGCACCAATCTATGGGATCTTCTCACACTCATTTGCTCTGTCCCCATGTCAAAACTAGTACCCACCATAGTATCACCCTTAGAGTCTTTTTCCTTGGCACATTTACCTTCCTCAGAGATTGGAAGAGCCCTTAGAAGAAGAGACACATTTTTTCATGTTTTCTTAGCAACCATTGTACTAACCTTCTTTTGTTTTAGCTCGTAGAGCCCAACCATAACACTAAACTAGGTCAACCCAACCTCAATTTTATTTTTCTTTGGGGGAGAAATGGTTATAGTCTGAGTACTAGGAACATCCTCAGGAATGGGGGATTTTCTCTTAGAGCCCTCCAAGATAGCATGGGAAGGGTTTCCATGGTTATTATCTAGGGGTTCTAATTCTTCCACTCTCATAGACGAGATGGGTTTGGGAGGGACCAAAGTCGAATGGAAGTGGTAGAGTCTATGGATTAGGCCTTGGTGCAATGGCAAAGGAGGCAGAGAATCAGGGTTAAGAGTGGAATTTTCTTGGGATTCTTTGATGGAACTTTCCAAAGAAGAAATCAAAAAGAAAGGGAAGCTAAGAAACATTCTATATCTTAAGTGATTTAATAGTGGTAAGTGGTAAAATTAAAATTCCTTGAATCAACCCTCAAGGGTGGCACACTTCATGATGGAAAGATAGACCTTAACCCATGGTTTAGGAAATGCTTCCAAATTGAAGCTAGATTTCTTTTTCACCAATTTCTCATTCTCCTTAAAAAAAACATGTTTAGAATCACCAAATATTACATTTTTGTGTTTTTTTTATACTTTGTTCCCTCATAGCTAAGGCTAGTAGCTTTACCAATAACCTCTTCATTCACATGAAAATAAATTACATCCAAGGTGATCCAACGATCCTTCAAAGAGCTAGCAAACTAGGTTAGCAACATCTTGTCATGGACCACAATATTTTCCATGAGTGGAGGAATCCCACCTTTCAAACATATATGCCAAGCCAAGGGGTCCTAACAAAACTCCTCACAACTATCTAGCTTAGTCCTAACATGCTCTCTACCCATTGTTACCCACAACACACAATAGCCAAAAAATCAATGCTAGAAAACAAAATAAATGCCAAAGAGGATATTTTTGCAAAAATAAACTTTGCAATGTCGGTTGGGATGAAAATGCATAATTAAGGTGGAGTGGTGTTTACATTCTTCAATGATCATTTTCGATGACATCCACCACACAGTCCGATAGTCATCACAAGGAAACCCAAGAATTAATCCAATAGAAATAATTATGGGGTCCAAATTTAAATCTAAATATCCCATCAACTTAAAGAGGTTACACACTTCCCAAATCCATTTGAATGTGGGGGGGGGAGATTAGATATATTTAAGTACATCTAATATAATCTAAGGTGAAAGAGATGCCTTAATTTGAAATTATCAAATAAGATGGTGGAGTACATCTTTATACATGAGATCCATGAGATTTGATGAAATGTTTTGTACCATTGAAAAGGTAGCCCGTAATGGTTAGGGGCCCCACCAAAAATGATCATAAGAAGAAAAATCCACGTGGCCACCCACTTTAGCCCAAACACCTCACAATTCCAAGAGAAAACGAGCCAATGATCTGTCAGGGAATGCCACCTATACTTGAGAAAGAATGACAAATCAATCATTAATAATAGAGTAATTCCTCTACTCCAAGAGGATTAACCTTTGAATATATGTTGATAAAACTTCCATCTTTATCCAACATTTGCAAATCTACCAGGTAGACCCTAGGTTGGAGAAGTCGTCACCCACCTAGTTAACCTCCTAAAAGATATGAGATAGGAAATACCTTTCAAATCTAGAGATTAAGATATTGATATCTAGAAGAATATCCCTTAAGTTCAAACCAAGCAGATGACCTAGATTAATAGAGTCTATCACATTTTTAGAATCCTCTTCAATCTCCAAATTATTAATGCCTAGATTGACAACAATCTCAACACCCTTGAGCAGTGCACGAGACTCTGTGACCATAGAAGAGTGAATACCTATAACACCAGCATACCTAGCAACCAAGTTGCTCTAACAGTCTCTTATAACACCACCTATGTTGGTTAGACTAGGGATCCCTTCAGCCATTCCATCAAAATTTAGTTTAAACCACCCCTTAGCTAAATTCTTCCAAATTGTGCTTTTCCTACCAAGAGATTTTGAGTTGTTAAAGGAATCAATACCAATTTCAATTTTCCAGGCTTTAGCCATTTTAATCTCTCAAACAGTTGGAGCAGTGTCTGACAGTTTCCACTTTAGTAAGGAGAGACTTTCAGAAATAATTCTCGACTCACAACCAAACACTTCCTTTCCTTCCAAATGTACCAGCAAATGGTAGGGGAAATTTTTCTCCAAATTTCCAAGGGAAGGGGGTGTCAGAAAGGACCATTCCACCCCTCCACAAAGGAAACCAAATCTTTATTCAAGGTCCAATGTGTCTCTATATTTTGAAAAATAAGGTTCTAGACCCCAACAACAAATGGATAGTGCATGAGCATATGATCCATAGTTTCTTCCTTGTCTTTGCACAACAAGCACCTATTTGGGATTTGAAATCCCCTCTTTCTTAGATTATCTTGGGTTAGGATCCTATTGCGGCAGTTCATCCAATAGAATAAATTTATTTTAGGAATTAGGTGATAGTTCCAGACCTTCTTCCATAACTTACTCTATAAGACCTTGTACAAAAACACTCCATAAGTCATCCTAATAGTCAAGTCGCCCTTACTGTCTAAGGCCCAGAAGAAATCATCTTCAATATTTGACAACGGTAATCTATACTGAGAGTAAGACCTATAAAGAAGATGCCAGAAATTGTAGGTTAGGGGAAAGAGGACCACATGAGGCAATATCTTTCCAACACCTAGCACCCTATAAACCATGCATGCAATCATCCACAAATGTCCTACCATAGTACTGAGAAGTAGGTTCCATTAGATTTTTGAACTCAGAACAAACCAAGGGGGAGTCTAGGAGCTAGGAATCTTCCTAGAATTAGATCTTATTACCTTTTCCAAGCTTCCATATGAAACCAGACAACTTCTTCATTTTGCAAATATTGTTCCAAGCAAGAGACCCATGGGGATGATCATTCTCCATACATCTGATTAGAGGACAGTTGTTTAGGTATTTGTATTTCATTATTCTACACCAGTCCTTTTTATCTCTTAATTGGTCCTACCCCACTTTAGCAAGCAAAGCCTTATTGGACACAAGGACTTTCTTGATACCCATCCCCCCCTCAATCTTGGGGAGGAAAAATTTCTCTGAGCTAACCAACAACATCTTCTTTTTATCTTTTGTACTTGAACATAGAAAGACTCTTTGTATCTTCTCAAACATCTCAATAATGTAAATACGAATTTTGAACATGGAAAAAAAAAATAGGAACACCTTGGAGGGCAGCAATGAGGAGTTGCAACTTTCCTGCATGACTTGGGAGAGATCCTTTCCATCTAGTAAGCTTTCTCTAGACTCTATCAAGAACTGAGTTCCAAAAGATGGGAGTAACTTCCTTAATAGTAAGGGGAAGGCCAAGCTAAAATAAAGGAAGAGAGGCACTCACACAACCTAACACTATAGTCACATGATCCTAGAGACCAAGAGTGCAGGGAAATAAATATATCATACTGTGCCATATAAAATTAGATCCTTTGCTTGACATAGGATTAATTCATGATAAATGGGCTTAATGAGGTCTTAATCTAGTGTTTTGAGGAATTTTATGTGTCCACAGTAGGTCATGCACCCTTGCAAATCAAATAACATGTGTTTATTAACATCTTGTAAGATGCTTTCACACTTTTCTAGACTTAATAAACCAATTTATCCCTAATTCAACATTATAAATGTATTTAAATACATTATCATATCAATCTTGAAGGTTCTTAACTTAAATTTAATGTTAAATTAGTGTTGTAATGTGTCTTGCATATTCACATTGGTTCTTGTGCCTTCCTAGGCTATGTGGAACTCATTTTAATGTTGTAAAGTGTATTGAATCAAACTTTCACATTGATTTCTATGTCCCAAGCCCTAATTGACATTGACATCCTCACTAATAGACCCCTCTTAACCCATATTGTGCATCTCAAGGCCTTAATTGATCAAATACCTAACAAAGTTGCATTTTAAACCTTATTTCCTTATCTCCTAGCTTCTTAGTTGTCGGAATGGCCCCTATGAGAACCATTCATCATGCATGGTGAATTAGTCCCATCCAAGTGGGACCCATTCACCATGTGTGGCGAATGAGTCCTATTTGGCCCCATTTTGACCTTTGAGAAAGAAAAAATGAAATTTAAAGTTTATTTTCACTACATGTTAGCCTGTGATGAGGTATTATCGGGTACTAACGCACAACTATCTATAAATAAGTGTTTTTATCCTCATTTTAGAGACAACAACTCATTTTTACATCTCTCATCATTAATTCATCATGTATCTTCTCATCCAAGTCAAGCAACCTAGGGCTTTGTCATTGCAAGTCATTGAGAAAGCTTCTAAGAACATTCAAGGGATAAATCTTCGTCCATTGCTACAAAATTTCAAGATCATACATCATGACAAGGTAATTAGGTATGTGCAGGATCATGGTGGGCCAAAAGGTGGTGATATGATGGGTATGTGTAAGGTATGTGGCTGGCGACTTTTTTTTTACAAAAAATTGATGAAACGAAAAGGGTTTTTAAAGGAGATTCTCAGGTTTCCACTAATATAAATTATGCTTTACTTTGAATTAAATAAATAATTATTATTCATTTTCTATTTGAATTCTGACTAAAGTCTTGATTGATAGATTAATTGAAATTTAAGATTTATAGCTTTCAAATGGTATCACATTCTACATGCTTCATATACTCTGAGTTAAAAAAAGAAAAAATGAATTTCATGAAGTTTTGACCAAGTTAAGGTAGTTAGACATATGAGTTTTTATATTTTTGAAAGTTGTAATAAAAATTCATAATTTATTATTTACTTGGAAAAATTTATTAAAAACTATGCATCACATGGGATATGGTTCTCTACTTATATCTAAAAATATTATCATTTTATTGTGGTTAGGGTGGTTAGACAAACACCTACTTCTTATTTTTTCCCTGAAATTTAAGTACTACTGCATTGAAATTTCAAATTTTCACCAAATAGATTTAAAAAAAAACCTAGTAGTTTAGAAACTACATTCAATTTTCTATAGATTCTATTCTTACACATTTTTGAAATAATATAGATAACTTATTCAATTTTTCACGCCAAGTTTCCTAACTTTGATTTTTTAAATTTTTCACCGAGGGCCTATTTTTTCCATGATGATCCTGTAGATACCCAATTTATTCTATTTTTTCATGTTTCATTAATTTTATTTCATCACTTTGTTTGAATTACCTAAGAGGGGTTTGACTTAGGCAAACCCCCATGCCCTAACATTCAACAAATATCTCTTTTGTCTTGTTTGTATGCAGATTTAGGACTCTTGAATGCATAAAAACAATTGAATATCAAGTTGAAAATTCATTCAAGTCATCTCTTCATCACTCAAGTCAAAATATCAATAAAAAGTCACTTTCAGACTTGAATATGACATTTTCAGAAGCAGACACTTGTAGGAAGCTGAAGTGCAGATCGAAAGCTATGGAATCCACTCTTGAATATTTAGAAATTAAAAAGTGGACTCATTCATCATGGGTGGTGAATGATTCCCATTTCTAGTTCATTTTTTTGTTTTCTATATTTTCTGACACCCATTTGACAGAAACAGGTTCTAACACAAACCAGAACTGGGACTGATCTGCCCAAAATGGCGAATGAGTCTCTCTAGGCTTGGAAAACAACATGATCTATATTCCAACATAAATTTCCAATCCTCATAAAAGTTTCAAGTGCACACTTTCAATCTGATTCACTTATGTTGCATTTTCCTATTCATTTGTAGTTGATTTTGCATTACACAATGTGTTTTCAAATATTTCATACTTCATTAGTTTTGCATGTTTAATCAATCAATTTCATAGCTTAGTTTCATTCATATCATCTCATTTAGTCTAAACAACATCACACATAACATAATTTGAATGAAACCCTTAGCATTTTTTGCCTTAGCTCTCTCCTTTTAGGTGAAAAACCCTAGAAGAGCTAGAGAGTACATTGGAGCAAATAATCTATAGTTCACATACTTTTATTATAATTGATGCATTGGAAAAAATAGGCCACATAGATATTGAGGAAACCTTTCCACTTCCTCTCTTCAACTAGTAAAGCTTTCCTGAAAAGTATAGTGTGGTCCAAAAATTGTTGAATAGTAACAAGATCAAGGGTGTAGGTCGGTTTGACACCCTTAGTGGAGCCCTCTGACAACATACTCACCACATTCCTACTCTGTACTTCATCCACCATAATTAATAAATAAGGGGAAAGGGGTTCTCCTTATCTGATTCCCCTCCCAGCCTCAAAGAACCCTTGGGACACTCCATTGACCAAAATAGAGTACTTCACTGTGGAGACATATTCCATAATGATATTGATAACCATTTTATTAAAGTCGAACTTAACAAGGAATTTGGGGAGGAATTTACAAAGGACCTTATCATAAGCTTTGGAAATATCAAGCTTGAAATTCATGCTAGAGTTGTTATACCTATCTATAGTGTGGACATTGATTTTGGTATCCAAGGGTTCTCTAACTCTTCTAGGGTTTTTCACCTAAAAGAAGAGAAATGGACCAAAAATGCATAATGTTCGCACTAAAAATCAATGCAAGGATGGATTAAGTATATCTAAATATGATTCCTAAATGCAATAAACTGATAAAAGATGTTGACTATTAATGCAAAACCTAAGAAATGTAAGTTGTTTGAAAACACAATGATGTATGCAAAATGAAGTATGAATGCAAGTAAACAATGAAAGAAATAAACAAGATAGAAAAAGTACACTTGGAATTTGAAGTCTGATGTAGAGAGGCTCTATAATCTTGCAAATTTAGATGTAGAAGTCAACTGGGACACTTGTGACAAATTGGGCGACTTAGTCCCAAATCTAGAAAACTGTTTCGGGGCCCATTTCAGGCAGATGGGTATCCAAATCTACAAAAAAATCAAAAAAAATGTGTAGTGGGACTAAGTCACCATTTTTCGTCACTTAGTCCACTTCTAAATTTTTGAAAAATTTGAAAGTGGAGTCGGAAGCTCTTAATTTACTATTTCTGTTCCTCTAGGTGTCTGGTTCTAAAATTGTCAAATTTAGGCTTAAAAGTGACTTTTGTGCATATTTTGGATTTGTAAACAAGGAAATGTATTAAATTTTTTTACAAATTATCCTTCAATAATTTCCAAACCTTCAAAGTACCTAAATCTACAAACACACAATGAATGAGATAAAATGTTGATTGTTAGGGATTGGGGGTTTGCCTTGGTCAAACCTCGTTTAGGTAATTAAACCAAAATGATGAAATAAATTAATGAAGCATGAAACATGAAAAAGTGCAATTAGAAACTTTTCATGATGATGGATCTTGGATTTCTACAACAATAGATGAAGAATCTTTCTTTTGAACCCCTTAGAATTGAGCTTGAATGGTATTTTGATGACTTAGGATGTTAAAACCCTAGCTTGCTTGACTTCATAGAGATAATGAATGAAAAATGAGTAATGAATGATCATGATCAAGGGCCTAGATTAAAATAGAAAATAATTTAATCAAGGGTGGAGGTTAATTCAGAGCATAAAGACATAGATAGATAAAGACTTGAGGTGGAAGATAAAATTGGCATAGAAAAGAGTGATAAAGAAATTAAATAATAGTATTATTTAATTTAGGTGTAACATAGGAGAAATAAATAAAATATTGAATTTTATTTATTTAAAAATAAAGGTGAGAACAAATAATTAAAAATAATTATTTAATTGGGGAGATAAAGAAAGGATAAATAATTAAATAAATATAACATTTATTTAATTATAGAGAGAAAAGGATAATGAATAATTAAATAATTAAAATAATTATTTAATTATAGAAGAAGAGGGAAAAGCTAACTTTTGAATTAAAAAATAATTAATTCAAAAGTGATGGGGAAAAGACCATTAGACTTAAATGCTTTAATAAAAGTCAAGAAAAGTGTGAAAGTCATTTACAATTCTTTACAAAACCTTTACAAGACATGCATTTCATTCCATTTGCAAGGGCCCAAGACCTAATGTGGATGTGTAAAACACCTCACAACATTAAATCGAGGCCATATTAAATCCAATTTATCATCAATTATGCCCAAATCAAGCAAGGTATACACTTTTTGGCAACACATTAAGCCCCCACTTTAGTGAGAGGATGAAATTGCTTCAAACTCACACTAAAGTAGAAATTCAAGAGGGGTCCACTCATACCACTATGGATGACAAAGGATGAAAAAAGATAAAGAACGCAGTAAAGCCCCCAAGACCCAAGATCCTAATTCAAACCAACATATGCACAAAAGGACATGCACAAGGTGAATGATTTACAGCAACACAAGATACACGATCATACAATGGAAAGAACTAGAAGAAAGAGAAAATCAAAAATGAAAAGGTGTCCATCAATCTTAGACCATTTATCCAACACGTTGGGGATTAGATCTAGGTTGTTTGTAAAAAAATGTATACTTGCTCAGAGGCAATGAAACACTTGGTTGTCCATCAGGTGAGAAGTCCTAAAGGTGAGAAGCATACACTCATGGATGGTATTCCCTCACACACACATAAGTGGCTATGGGAAAAAATCAAGCCTTGGAATGGTCTTCTTGCTCAACCATACCAAAGTTATACCTCTTGATAACTTTAATAATGTGCCACAAAAGAAAATGACATTTTGAGCTTCATGAGACAAGCAAAGCTTCGTATGGTTAGAGCTCATGAACAAATATGATGGCACTACGAGCATGGAAGCTGTGTTATGCACTTGAGGTGGCCATATAACAAATGCAAAATGCAACATGCAAAAGAATGTTCAAAGGAGTCTTGCTTAGTTCATGCAAGGTCTATAACTTAGGGAGCATTGTGTCTAATGTCTCCAAGAGAGGACCAATCAAAGAATAGAATATTCACAACTTAGGGGATGTAGTGTGTCACATCATGTCACTAAGAGGAATGTAATATGCTAAGATAGATCATGCTCATGAAGGAAACTATACCCAATGTCATCCACAAAGCAACAAAACACATCTCGATTACATATGAAGTAACAAGGTTGTACTAAGAACCAAGAAAAGGGAAAAATGCAAAATAATAATGTTGGTGTATGCCCCCAATTTAAAGGAATTTCTACACACCATACTATGAGAAATTAATTTAAAGTAGCAAATGAAAAATGAAAAAAGAAATAAGACACATGAGAGCCAACTTCGAAAGCCCTTATGCCAAGTCATATGTTTCTAAATTGAGCTACATCATGAATAAGTATGTCACATGCGAGTCAACTTAAGATGTGTCGTCCACATTCCAAGCTTGCTCTTATATGTTCATGAAAGGTTAATGACTAGAAAAAAGAGAAAACAATAAGTGACATACAAGGACAAGGCTACTTAATCCCTTTCACCCATTTAGTGTAGGACAATGGTGAGCCTAGAATGGATGAAACACTAACTCATTTGACTGCAAAATCCAACGAAAATGTCCAACGAAATATGTATAATTTGATGTATCGTCGGTGCTTGTAAAATTTGATGTGTAACTTTCATTTTTTTGAAAGTTTATCCCCAAAGTTCGTTGAAATTTCTACAAACCTAGGTTTCTTCCAAATGTCGACTATCAGTTTCGTCAAAATTTTGACAAACATGAAAATAGAAAAAAATCAAATTGTGGCTGACATAAAGAAAAGTGAGTTCACTAATTTATTTCGACAGCGTTTTTCTCTACTTGAGATAGTTTGTGGAGAACTAAGGATGATTTTCTTGGGAAAAATCATAAAAAATTCAAGAAGATATTGCTAAGTTGAGTGTAGTCATTGTCTATTTGTAGAATTCAGTTGTGAAGTCAAATTTGTAGTTCCAAGTTTGAAAATCATATTTTAAAGCAACATCTCATCATATTTAATTTTTAGAGGTTTAGGGTTTTGAGAATTTCATGTCTAGATTTTTTTGTGTGGAATAACCATAAGATCACAACCAAGGAACAAATTCTTGTGACTATAATTATGTGATCCATAACTCTATTGGTCATATGGCACAATTGTGCTATAAAAAATACAAGATGCATTCATGTGTAACCCAAGTTTAATGTAGCTATGTTGTGATAGAAATGGAGGCACTCATATAATGTAGTTAATTTAGGTTGTATAATGTAGGTGTCAATCATCATTGGGTGCATTTAGGTTGTCTCAAGTTTAACAAGTTAGGATGTAATTATAGCATGATCGAAGAGTGATTACCTCTTGCTGCAATAAAGAGCCTATAACTCTGGTTGATATGTAGAGTGGTGTTATGTCAAAATTATGTAGTGCATTTGAAAGCACAACCCATGTTTAATGGGCTATTCTACAGAGTGATCAAGATTTTTTAAACCTTATGAATGTTACTTAAAATTGTATAGCTTAAACTACAAACCAAGTTTGTTACATACTTGAATGCAATCTTGAGTTACCACAAACTATAATAATGTGATCTTCTAATAACCATTATGGAAAGTATTAAAGAAAAGACCCATGCTATATAGGATACATTTCCCTGATCAGGTTTACATACCTTAATGATCAAATAGAAGCTTCCCACACAATCTAGGATACAATCCAAGATCATACCACAACTTTGTCAAGACAACTAATTTTTTGACCCAAGATTTAAGGTTATTTTTTAATACCTACAGAAGCATTGGTAAGAGCACGATTATGGTAAAAACCTTGGGCCTCCATAGAAACATAAAAAATAACTATAGTGGATTAGTGAGGTTGCAATACTAGAAAGATTGAGACATTTTAGCTAATAACAAAATCTTGCAATCTAAAGATTGTAGCTAATAACAAGCACACTATGTAGCTTAGTGACACTTGTAAATGCAATCTATGGTAAGAAGAATGACAACCACTTGAGATGTGATAGTCAAAAGGAGGCTGAGTAGTGACAAGATAAAAAAGCTCAAACCTTGCATAGTAAAGTGGAGATTTTAACAGTGAGTTTCCTTACCCCCTTGTTGACCTTAAGGGTTTTTCAAATGCTCTTGGTAGTGTTAGATAAGGAAAATGCAATTAGGAAATGACTGTCCAAATGAAGTAACAGTGGTAATCATAGGTTCAATGTTTCTTCTTAGCCATTAATGTATAATGGAGGTAGTGGATTACATGTTTGAGCAGTGTTTTGAGACTCATCAAAGATGGAG
>VDFB02377436.1:0-40128 GCA_007258455.2 Sequoia sempervirens
GGATGAGATAGAAAAGGCAATCAAGGAGCTTTTGGATATGGAGCATATCAGATAGAGCAAGAGTCCATTTGCTTCTTCAGTGGTGTTAATGAAGAAGGATGGGACTATGCACATATGCATAGATTACAGGGCACTCAATAAGAAGACTATTAAAAATAGATATCCCACCCCACGGATTGATGAGCTCATTGATGAGCTACATGGAGCAGTCTATTTTTCTAAGATAGACTTGAGGTTTGGATATCATCAAATCAGAGTTAGAGAGGACGACATTGAAAAAACAGCTTTCAGATGCCATTATGGACATTTTGAGTCCTTGTTATGCCCTTTGGATTGACTAACACCCCTGCTACATTTTAGTCTTGCATGAACAGAGTCTTCAAACAACAGTTGCATAAGTTTGTCTTGATATTTTTTTATTATATTCTTATTTACAGTAGATCATGGGAGGAGCACTTGATACATTTAGATGAGGGGTTGAGTATTTTGAAGAGTAAATCCTTGTTTGCTAAGGAGTCCAAGTGTGAATTTGGCATGATAGAGTTGTTGTATCTTGGGCACATTATCAGCTCAAAGGGAGTTAGTGTTGATCCTGAAAAGATCAAGGCTATTCTTGATTGGCCTCCACCTACAAACCTCACACAGTTGAAGGGATTTTTTGGGCTTTGTGGTTTCTATAGAAGGTTTGTCAAAGGATTCTCACAGTTGGCTGCCCCAATTACTGATTTAACCAAAAAGGGGGCATTTGTATGGTCTGAATCAACCCAACAATCATTTGATAGATTTAAGCAATTAATAAGCACGTGCCCAGTCTCAGCCATTCCAGACTTCTCCAAGCCTTTCGAGTTTGAGTGTGATGCCTCAAATGAAGGCATAGGTGCAGTTCTCATGCAAAATAAACACCCTTTAGCTTTTGAAAGCAGGAAGTTGAAAGGAGGTGAGAGAGCTTACTCCATTTATGACAAAGAAATGTTGGCAATCATACATGCACTTGCCAAGTTCAAACAATACCTTGTAAGGGGCAGATTTGTAGTGAAGACAGATCATAATAGTCTTAAGTATTTTCTTAATCAAAGGGATCTCAATGAGAGGTAGCATAAATGGGTAAGCAAACGTCAGGGGTATGACTTTGACATTGAATGTGTCAAAGGAAAAAAGAATGTAATGGTTGATGCTTTGTATAGAAGACCACATTTGAGTTCTATTTCAGTCATAGTAGCAGATTGGAAGGAGAAAATAGAGGTTGATTATGCAAAGAATGCACTAGCAAACAGTATTTTTGATGGTTCCTTACAGGATGATAGGTACCAGGTGAAGGATGACATCATTTATTACAAGGATAGAATATGGTTGACTCCTAATTCTAAGGTGAGAGCACATTTTTAAGGCTTTTCATGACATTCTAATGGTTGGTCATCCAGGATATTATAAGACATACAAGCAGATCTGTGAGAGATTCTCATGGAAAGGAATGAAGGATGACATTTTAAAGTATGTTCGTGAGTGCCAAGTATGCCAACAGAATAAAAATGAGCATACTTACCCTGTTAGTTTATTGCAGCCCCTTCCTATTCCTACTCAGAAATGGGAAAGCATATCAATGGATTTCATCGTAGGGCTTTCGAAGGTGTAGGGGAAGGACAATATTTATGTGGTAGTGGACAAATTAACTAAATTTGCACACTTTTTTGCTATATCAACAGGGTTTACAGTAGTGCAAGTGGCAGATTTATTTTTCAGGGAGGTATTCAGGCTTCATAGGACACCCAAGACCATTGTCAATGATGGGGACAGCAAGTTTATGAGTTTGTTTTGTCAAGAGTTATACTATGTGGTACGAAGCTGACCCCTAGCACTAGCTACCACCCTCAGACTGATGGGAAAACTAAGGTGGAGAACAAGTGGGTGGAAGGGTACCTACACAACTACGTTTCAAGGCAGCAGAAGGTGTGGGTTAAGTGGCTGCACCTAGGAGAGTATTGTTATAATTCTACCTTCCACATGTCTATTTGGATGTCTCCATTCATGGCATTATATGGTTATGAAGCTCCCAGCTTTGTTGATTTACTTTTCGGAGATTGCAGAGTACCTAGAGCCAGAGATCTTTAGGAGAGTCAGGACATTATGAGGTCTCTGAGTGAGAATATACAGTATGCTCAGAATCAGCAAAAACTATATGATCAGCATCGCATTGAGCATGTTTTTCAGGTTGGAGAAGTGGTTTATTTGTAGTTGTAGCCCTACAAGCAATCCACTCTTAAGAAGAGTGGGTCAGAAAAGCTTAAGCCTCCATTTTATGGTCCTTTCAGAGTTATCAGGAGGATTGGAGAGGTGGCCTATGAGTTGGAGCTACTTGAGAACAACAAGGTGCATAATATCTTTCATGTCTCTCGCCTTAAAAAGGCACTCAGTCAGAATGTGATTCCTTCTACAGAGTTGCCTCCTTTGGATGAGGAAGACAAGTTGATTTTGATTCTTGAGGCTATATTGGAGGTCAAAGAGCATACACTGCGCAGAAGGGTGGTCAAGGAGTATTTGATTAAATGGAAGAATTTCCCACTGGAGGATGCTACTTGGGAGAAAGCAAATATTGCAACATCCTGAGTTACGATTGCTTGAAGGCAAGCAATCTTGGGAAGGGCGAACTGTAATGTCCCCTTCTCGCTCTTAAGTAGTGTAGTGATTCAATTAGCCTATTCCAAAGTTCCCGTAGGCTAGTTGATGTGGTTAGGGGACTCAGTTGCTAGCATTGATGGGGTTTTTATTTATAGCAGTGGTCAGTTATGATGTTATCTTCAGTTGGTCACAATGTTCTTCTATGGTCTTCAATTTCGCTTAGTTTTGGTGTTTGGTATATACTTACTACTTTTAGCAGTGCTATTTATAGTAAGTCATCTTTGGGGGAGTTGGTCACAAGCTAGTGTATATGTTGCAGTATTATTTCTCAGTTGATTTTCAGAGAGCCTAAGGTTGCAGTATTTGATATTTGTTTATTTCAGTCACTTAAGTTGTTTTATAAAGTTATATTATAAACTTAAGTTGAGGGGTGTGTAGTCATTTGAAAAGGTGCCTTGGGCCTAGTAAAACAACTTAAGTTGTTTTTAAAGAATTATTAATATTATATCTCCATGAAGTGGACGCCTAGGGAAGGGAGAGATATATTTTAAAATGTTTAATATTTCAAGAGAAGGGTGTGGGTTTTAGAGGGAAATGGAAAAAAGTTTGAAGCTCGTCACCCTAATTCTATTTAACTCATTTTTTGCTCTCATTTGACTATTTTTGCTTTGACAACTTAACGAAATGTTGCCGGATTTTCTCCAAGTTGCTTGGGCTGCGAATTGAGGATGAAAACCCTCTTCGTTTGGGCTAGTTTCGATAGTTAAATATCCACCCTAATCAGATAGAGGGTGTTTCTACCGTTGGAATCACAAAGAGCTTCACAGAGTTCAATTTTGGTGATTGGAAAATGAAGATTTATCAGTATTTTTTAAGGGTTTTGGTGTGGTTTGCTTAGTATTCAGTTTTGGAGTGTTTTGTGAAGATTTTTAGTGTTTTTATCATTTCCTTTATTTGGGAGCTACATTGTTGCTGTAACAAGCTTACCAGGTCTTATAAATACATTGTAATATTATGATATAAAACAGAAAATGATTGCTTAAGTTTTTTGTTTCAATCTCTATTGAAAGGCTTTAATATCTTGTGTTTTTTGTTCATTGCAATCTTCTCTTTATGCTATATTCATCTGACAACACATTGAAACCAAACATAAACACATCATTGAACAAGCAACCAGCAAACAGGGATTTCAAAAAACAAAAAAACCAGGGGTGTATGTTACATCTATCTTTTCCTAAGAGAAGTTGAAGAGTTTGAATTTGTCTTTGCATGACTCTTCATGTTCCGGGACTCCTCAAAAACCACACAACCTTTCATAATCGCCACATGGCTCTTCACATTCCACACATCTTCCTATGTAAAGGCATGATAGGGGTACAATTAGAGCAATTGGAAGTTAAGTGTGAGGCTTAGTAGCTGAGCTTAAGGGCATAACACTAAATGTTCTCACTGGTTAAAACCCAAGAGGATTAAGATTGTAATTGTTTAGAAATAGTGGACAAGGAGGCCAAAAGACTCCACTCTCGCTAGTGTTTCTCCTAAAATCCAGATTTCTTCAAGGTAATTCTTGTACCTTCCATTCTTGTATTAACTAACTGTTGTTCCTCCATGTTTAGTTGTTTTTTTTTAAATGCTTACAGCACTACAATACTTCAATTCTTCTCTAATCCACAAGTAGTGAGCTACAGAATGGAATATCCATCCTAGTTTGCAATTCAACTCCTAGGATCACAAGTTACCAATCTATGATCTCATTGTTTCCTCAAGCACCAGTTATCACCCTTATCAACAGATTGGAATATGCCTGAATATACTCCCATTTTCTTTTGGTCCTCGTAATTAAATGAGGTGATCTTTGTATGTAAATGGAAGATGTGAGCATGGCAAGAATATTTGCCCTACTTTAACTGTTATTTTGTCACACCAAACATCCAAGTCAACCTCTCATGGAGAACCATCTGTCCTCCATTTACAAGAGCTAGATGATTGACACAGATTTGCCTAGTGATGTCAATAACAGGTTTAAGATACTAGGGAAAAAAAAAAAGAAAAAAAGAAAAAAAAAATGATGTGCTGATGTGTTATTAACTCTTTTGACCTTATTTAGGGTGAGGATCTCATTATGAATGCCAAGTTTGCACCAGTTGAAGTAATTTTTCTAAAAAAATGTTGCCAAATAGTGTTCTCTTTAAGAAAGTGTCAATTATTGACATTTCTAAGATTAGTATTTCTCCATTTAAAAGCCTGTTTGGAAGTAAGAACTACAATGCAACCATTCAAAATTTGCTACAAATTGAATTACCTAGACCAATTCAGTATGTTAGGTAGAGTAGCACTCAAAAACCTAGCTGATAAGGTGTTCCTGTTCATAAAGAATCTACTTATTTACATAATTTAAATATCAGATTTACATTTATGTAAGAGTGCTTTTGGAATCAACTGTCTATATTTTTCTGTTGATATTCAGATCACACTCAGTGATCCAAGTCTCCTCTGCCTGATGATCACTGAGTGTGATCTGAAATGTCGACAGAAAAATATATGCAGTTGAATCCAAAAGCACTCTTACATAACTTGATGGATTGTGGAAAACTCATGCCAAAGATTGATATTTACTGCATGACAAAAATATTCATCAAATGTATTAAATAATGAATAGATACAGCAGTGAAAAGACGCCAATGGACAACTCAATATTTTACAAGGCAATAGATACAGTAGTGAAAAGACCCCAATGGACAACTGCATATTTTACACCGGAATAGATACAGTATTGAAAAGACCCCAATGGACAACTGCATATTTTACAAGGCAATAGATACAGTAGTGAAAAGACCCCAATGGACAACTGCATACTTTAAACCGCAATAGATACAGTAGTGAAAAGACCCCAATGGACAACTGCATATTTTACAAGGCAATCAACCACCACATGTAGCATACAATAAAGCCAGTTCCACATTACATTTCATTCTAGATGAGCACTAACTTTGCCTCGATTCATTTTCAGCTGTGTGTGTATTGCTATTGATCACATCTGTTGTCCCTGAACTGTCATATACCATCATAGGAAAGACCAGGGCGAATTACAACAGCAAATTATTTGTATAAATGAAAACAACATTTAACTGCTCATGAAATATATGAACGACTTTCAGCTGTCTTTCAAACACATAGAAATAACACAAAGATAAGTCACATGCACAACTAAACAGGATGCCTTGATTTATATAGGTAATGCCAGATCTTCCCTCATATTACAAAGGTCAACTTCATTGCCCCACAAATACAACAGAAATCATCAGTTGAATCATCACTTCAATGCATCAATTGTCAAAACAAAGCATACCAAAGTTGCTCATGTATTTGAGATTACCAGTCTTCACTTAAGACTTACCTCATTTCTTGATCTGCACCTGTTTGAGAGGCAAAAAAAGATCATGGCCACCAATTGTACTAACACCTGAAAGAGCTATAGAGGGTTCCAAGTCAAAACAATCATTGTACAGAAGAACCAACTGAAGTTCCATCTGTGACATGCATCTCATTTTTCATAACAAAACTCAAGTTGAATAGCATGTTCATAATTTTCAACAAAGCAGAGCTCCTCTCCTACTATATTATCTGTGGCCTCAAATGTCCAAAGCATCTTCAACATCTCAATAGCTCTTGAGCAATGGCACTTTAGTTATTGATGCATGGCTGGCTGCGAAACAGGGTAAGCAACAGGCACAACATTCATCGGAGTACCAGGAACCACTTGTCCAGGAAGAGCTCCCCTTGCTACATATGGAACATGCCCAGAAGGAAGCATAACAGGTGTACCAACAGCAGAAACACCAGGTCCAGAAATAGGTTGTCCAACAGGAGGTCCATATACACCAACATTTGGCAAGGCTGGTTGAGCAGAACTCTTAATAGATTTTCCTGTGGATCCTGTAGATCCATTAGCTTGACCTGTGATAGGTCCTTGTGGTGTTGATGTGTCTCCCTTCTCCACACTAGTAATATCATGAATACTAGACCTCCTCCTGTCCTTGTTAATCGAATTCAGACGAATGAAGTATTTCTGAGCATGACTAGCCACCTGGGTAGGAGTCCTAGATATAACAAAATTCCTGGAAATACTTCGCCAATCACCTTTACCAAACTTGTCCAGTCCAAGCAGAAATAACCTGATTAAGCAAGCATCCAGAACTCAAGTTATGAGAACCTGGCATACTTGGAGGCTTCTTGTAATCTAGCAATTTGCTTCCCCATTCTTATTCTATGACTTTGACTCCAATATTTTAATATTTCTTTTACATCTTATAGCAAAGTGCTCAGGAAAAAGAGCAAAATAAATGTGGATAACTGTCTGTATTAACTGTATGGAAGCAGCCATCCTACACAATCTATGCATGATAGATCCCCTGTCCAGGGAAGCCTACAATTGTCCATAGAGCATGTAATTCTTATTCACATGATCACTCGTCGATGTTAAATTAAACAATTGTTACCCCAAATCAAATCAATAGCAAAAGCTTTATTTGCCAAGACTATAAATACACTATAATGCAGTTTGTGAAAAAGAAGTAGATATTAAAAGCATGATAACCAGTTGGATAGTCACTGACTGGCAATTGGAACAAATCTGCAATTCCTAGGAAAAGAACAAATAATCTTGAGCTTGCAGTAATATTAGGATAGAAACTATGACAAAGGGTCCACTTGCAACCCTTAAACATTAGATGAAACACAAATCAATAAAAGCTTAATTCCAGCTCAGAATGGAATCAAAATCTTTAATTTATCAGTATCTGTTTGTTTTTATTTAATGGCTCGATTGTTTACTCCTAAACACAGGGAGACTGCATGTATCAGCTAACACCCGAAGAGGAAAAGGCATTCATCAAAGCAAACTGAGGACAAGTTAAATGTCCACTCTTGAGAATAACTTTTCCATATGGCAACAAAACGGGAAAATGTTACAAGGGATCGTGGTTCTGGTTTGGGTAAAAAGTAACTTTCCCATGGCACATAGAAAGCTTAACCTTGCTCTTTGCATCATGTCTATTACATGCATATAAAGACAAACACTAGTTAAAAAAAGCAACTGAGAGTGCAAGTTCCTAGTTTGGTAAAGAGGACTTTCCTGTGGCACATAGCATGCTTAACCTTGCTATTTGCATCATTACAAGCATATAAAGACAAACACTAGTTAAAAATAAACAAATGAAGAATCTTTTATGTTTTAGATTCAAATTTGGAGAAAAGGTATACCCACAAAATTCAAATTTTACCTTTGATGAATTACTTTTAAAATGTGCTTTTCTAAATGTGTTGCAACTAAAACATATTAAATGTTCTTTCAATCCCACTCTCTTCATGATTTAGGCCGATTGCATTGCCCACTCAATGCGAACCTAGGGGGAAGAGACAGGCAGCCCCAATCATGTTATGTACTGCAATCGACCCAGGAAAATGGACAATACGGATAAGCTGTTTAAAGATTAATGCCACAATCAGATTATCCACTCGGTGTGACTTTATGATACAAAGAAGATATAATAACATGGAATAAAATCTATCAAGAAAGCATACATTTAGAAACTTATAATTAAGAGATCGCAAAGAGAACAACCCAAAGGCATGGGAATTCACAATGCACATACAGTCACTGCTATATACCGAGAAGGATACATTGCCTGACTAAACCTAACAGATTTCTAAGGGTTTGCATTCAGATGCTTGAGTTTGAATTGCTACAGATTTTGGTGTATAGAAATCCTCCTAAACCTTTGGTGATTTCAAATAGTTAAAGAGTGTAGGATTCCCACAAATATACATGCAAGGTTTGCTTTTTTACAAGTTTCTTAGTAGTGTTAAGCCCTCAGTGATATCATCTTCCAAGTGTGACCCTGGGTGAAGGTATTTATGGTCAAGCCCCTCAAAGCAATTTATTATCCAATCATAAGTCCTATACTGTATAAGCTTATCAAGAGATAGATAACAAGGGCCCAAGTGGCTAGACACATTTGTTTACTCAAATTTTGTTCATTTTTAGCAAATTCCTGTGTTTAAGAAGGCAGGCAATTATTCATATGTTTTGGATGGACTCAAGAAATTTATTTTTAAAATATATTTTCCATGAATATCATCATCTTAGTAACCAGAAGCAATTTTTTTAAGGATTTGATAAATGTTCTGTTACTTTCCCAATAGATGTCATGCTAAGGTGAATTAGTTCATATAATTCATTTGGTAAGGAGTATATCTCAGCAAAATGTTAGAACTCTTCATCATTATATTCATATTGTAGTTTTATATTGGTTAAGGGTAATCCAAAAGCCCTGTGACTATAGTAATTCACTACTTTTTTTAATAAGGTAACTATTTATATTTAAAAAAGGTAGGTTACAACAGACAATATCAGCTAGGACAAAATGTAGAAACCTGTTATCAATGATCATCTCTAGATGGAACTTCATTGAAACCATGAAGAGGACCAGGGGGCATAGATCAATGAAGCAGTCCTCCAGACATATATATATTGTATGCCCAAACCCAGCTGAAATGAACTTGGGGGAAAAAAATGGGACCCCAACCCCAAACACAAAGAGCAACATAGCAAAAAACATTTACAAAGCTATTATGAAAGCAACATACCTGCTAATCCTAGTTGAGAAGATTATATTTACTTATGATGATCCATTAAAACAACTTCCATTGCAGAGGAAGACAAAAAAACGTCACTCCAGATGCATTCTTAGTGCTGATAGACCTGAGCATAGCTTGTGGACATGCAAGGTCAAGAGTGGGAGGTAGGACCAACAGTGGGTTCGTTGCCAGAGAAACAATTATAAACCAGACAAGCGTTGTGAGCCTGGACATGCATTATAGGAACAACATGCACCTGATCTTGATCATTTCCAGTTGGTCCACAATATCCTTTACCCAGGGAATGCCTGGCACTTGGGAGGTGACAATCCCTGATTTCTTTCTTGGATAACTCTCACAAATAGGCATTTAATGGGATATTTGAAGACATATTGCTTAAGAATGGATATCCTATACTGTTGATGCTCTGTGCTGGCCACCAGGAGTTCTTTGCTTGCAATTATCACAAATTGCTTGCAGCAAGGTGGGGTATTCCAGTTTTGGAGCAAGGGGGGACAAGTGGGCAGGGATGATGAATGAAGACATGTTTTTTAATCTGCCTGACCATGGTTTGAATGTCAGACTATAGAGTTTTAACAGCATTCAGAATGCAGAGGACCCCAAAGACATGATCAGACTAGAACCATGATCACTTTGACTCGGAAAGTGATCAGACCCAGAACCCACTGGATGAAGGGACCCACCTTGACAACCCTGCAAGCCTTTCTGGGCATATGTGATTCTGGATACCTATGAGATGGACAAGATTCTAGAAATGGAGGAGCATCCAGTATGGTACTTCATCATATAAACCCCAACAGTTGCCATGCAATTTACTGTTGTCCTTCTAATGTATACAAATGTATGATGGTGTACAGCAGCTGTACACAAAATGCAAAGCAACAATCACTGCACAACCATTTACAATATAAAGGCCCCGCATCTTTAACAATTATAAACAAAACTGTCATAAAACTAGCAAGCAACAATTTGCTATCTCTGAGTAAATTCCTAGAAAGATGTGAAAAAAATGAAACAAAAATTCAAAAGGCAATAACCTATCAAACCTTGAAGCACCATAACCTAGCATATCAAACATGGAAGATTCGGAAAACAATAGCAATGAAAACATGGGAATAAATTATAAACAACCAAGATTTGAAAGTTCAGTTAACATGGAAATATGTTCCATGTCTGGCAGTAAGGAAGCCAAGGACATTGGCATATGTTCCAGGAAATAGCACTCTTACAATAGAAAACCAGCCAAGATCCAAAGATCTTACAAAAATAGACAGGGACAAAACAAACAGAGAGATAATGCATGCTCTCATTAAATAGTTGGTTAGGAATTGTTTACTCTTGTTTAAAACATAACTCTTATGAGATTCTTTTAGTTGATACAAATTTTCCAATAATAAATGTAAGCATGCAGCTAGGCATACTTGATTTTGACCAGGTACAATAATATCTCACAATGTTTATCCATAAGACTTTAATGCAAGCACCACTCCTCGATAGCAAAAGCCCATAGATTGGCCTCAAATGAAATCAGATTTATTCTAGTAATGCTATTTACATAAGGTCCCACAAGTAGAACATCCAAAATAAGGGGATACCAATATAATTCTCAAGGGTACATGCTTCAATATCTGAATCCAAGCTGATCACAATGAGATTTAATTCTTGATACAACGTCACCAATAGTATTCCAAATAACCAATAATTCTCACGAGTACATGTTATAATATATGAATAAGATTACCAAAATGAGAGCTAGTGCTCTCAAAATTAACCAGGAAATGCCAATGTATGTATGAGGACATTGTCCTCATATCCTCATCTCGTGGTGACTATTTTTATATAATATAGTTGTAACCTTACTCATGTACCCTGATTTTAAATGGCCTCCCTGTTCCTGTACCCCAACATCCAACCCCACGTCCCCAGTAAGTAAGCAAAATATAAACTTACATTAAAGGTTTTCATAAATATAAGTAGAGAATTACATAAGCATGCATAGTTGCAAGTGGAAGAATCCACAAAGCATACAGTACAATTAGAAAGCTGCATTACTGCAAACAAGTACAGAATGCAAAGAAGTGAAGGATTACCCAAATGGAGCATAAAAACAATCTCCTACAGTTAAGGTACACATAGTAAGTCATATGTTGGCTACTCATGCATTACATAAGTATATATCATCAACTACACTCATTCATACTGAGTGCTTGTCCCATGAAGGCACAAAGCTACACACAAAAGTAAGCTTGCATACTCTTTCATATCTCCCAATTGATATATGTAGGGCTACCATTCACAACTTAGATAGGCTTTCCCTTTATTCCCAAATGGCCAATTTATTTTAGTAACTTCCCTGCTTATTGTAAGGGTTGGGTATCTTTCAAAGCAAAGATATGTGCTAATTATATGACTTGTCTCATCAAATTCTTCTACATCTTTATGTTTGGAGAAGAGAGGGGTCTTTTTGGGAGGTAATACACTTGATCATCGTTGATATGGGTAGATTCTCCAGACACAATTCAAGCAAGTGTTGTTTTTTTTTCCTTAGAGGACCATATTTGCAACTTAACTTCACAGTTCACTTCACAGATGAACCTCACCTCATGCCAACGACCCTGTGAACAACACCAGCACATCAGGCTCCATCAGCACTACAGGACCAACATGGGTCCACATACTTCATCTATCCCTGTCCAGCAATGGTCAAGAAAGAAGATAAATGGTTGGAACATTCATTCGTGTAACATGATTTTATTCATAATTATTTCTGCTCTCCTTGCAACAGCAAGAACAAGAGAGATCACAGGATAGACATAGCAAGGAAGATAGAGTAGCATACATCTCCCGTAAGAGTATGCCATCACAAAATGCAAACATTAATCTAGTTCTCCATTCCAATTCTTCATATGTATCATGCATCATACTTTGCATGATATTTATCATCTCTGAATTATTATTTAATATCACTGCTGAATATAACACGTGTAGATTCTCACCATTTCGAGTGTTGTCCTCCAGCTATCTCCTGGATCCAGATTAAATGTCCTTGATCATTATTGCTTACGACTGTCCCACCATGTCTTTTTTGAGGATGCACTTTTTCAAATCCTGCTCCAGCTCAAGGATGGTCTTGAATATTGTCTACCATTGAGTGAGACAGTCCTATTACAATCTATGCCCCTTAAGAGTACAGAAGTATATGGAGCCTTGTATATACTATATTATAACAGTATTCATGATCTTCATTACAAAATAAGACCACAAATATATTCAAGTACCTTCTCTTTGAGTAAGAGAATTTTGTACTTTTTTCTTTGTCGGCATACAGATAGAAAATGAATACAATTAAAGATTATGCATGACTTTCTCATATTTAACGAACATATTTATTATTCCTTGAAAGAAAATATTTATAATACTCTACACATATGAAGAGAAACCATTTAGAGTAATGCTAATTAAACCACAGCAGAAGAAAATAAAAGTGAGAAACTTCTTGTTTCCATATGCATGTAGGGAAAAAATTCCAAAAAGTCATGTTCATACAACAGAGCCATTTTTTAAGGCCACCACCCATGGCAGCTTGTGATTTTCTGCAGCATAGAAGAATTGAAGGAGATTGTGGCAATGTTTAACATGCAATCTGGCTCTCAAGCAAATGAAGAATTTTTCTCAACTTTTAAATTTTTGTTGAAACAAAAATTTGCACCAAATATGCTCCACATGTGATGACATTCCAAAACTCAAAGAGATGGTTTGTGAACAGGGATTCACTTTTATTTTCCTAAGCAGATCCATAAAAAGTAACTTGCAGGACACCATTACAAAGTGGGCATATTCACGGATGTCCAAGGGATAATAAAAGTCATTTTGTTTGAGAATGTCAAGTTTCTGCATTGTCTTGTTTTCATAAAATCATCTAGGGGTGAATATTTCCTACAAAGGTAATACTAAATGAGAATTAAAATATGGGTTTTGCATACAGTCTAGCATTTCAGTTTTAAATTAAATAAAGGGCCCAAAATAAAGAGATAGAGATGTTGCCTCCATGCGCATTGACACCAGCTAATAGGGCCAACCTGGAGATTAATCCTTATGTACTGCTGTTTGAGTTGTAATGATGCTGATTTTTGGGGTTGTTTATTCTAGGCATCCCAGACTCTGTCCTGCAATGTGTGCCACTGTTTGAGTTGTAGTGGTGCTGATTTATGGAGTTACTTGTTCTATACATCCCAGGAAGGCATTGTCCAGGTTGCATTACCCTGCCAGTGGGTTGCTTTGTTTCTTAGTACTTATGACAATGTGCCCTTAGTTAAGCCATGCATCATTTGCTAAGGGTACATTATCATAAGACCAAAAGTAGCCCACTAGTTAAATGATGCAACCTAATCAGTGTCATCCTTGGTAGATAGAACAAGCAACCTTATAAATATGCATCATTACAGCCCTAAACACCACAGAGGATCAAGCTTTGATTTGGCACCACAAGTCAGTGTCAACATGTATTACACTTACATCACCATTTTGCAGCAGTTCAAAACCAAATGGGTAGACGCATATGCCCAGACAACCCCAAAACAGACCTACTCTACTCCAATCATCATTATGATTAGACCATTACACAATATCAACTCCAACATTTGTCCAATTCACAATACACATCAACACTGTTTGTCATGCAACCCCTAATGTCCTTAATTAGACAATATTTTTAAGATGCATCTAAGGCATATGTTGCCATTTCTACAATGTATTTAGGTACATTAAAGCATATAAGCCAGTCGTCCATAAATTAAAAGCACAATTTTGTTACCTCCCCCCGCTTATTTGTCTAACCAATGACTTCAATTGCTTTAATTCATTTGTTTCTATATTTCATTCAGCTCTCTTGGGCAAGTTAGATGTCTAGTTATATCTAGTTAAAATGTCTCTTGAACTCATCCATATCATCCCTACCCTGCCTGCTTCCTGCAATGGCTATTCATTTGTGCCCTCTTGCCCCAAGCCATTCTCCTAAGAACATTATCAGACTCTGTATGGCCCTTTTGCAATTGGTTGACAAGGATGATAGCCCTCTTCTTCTCTCGACTCTGCTGCAAATTACAGATATGCTCTCCCTCAGGCCCATTCTCTCAGCTCTATCAATGGTTCTACTTGGCAAGGAAGCTTTCTTTCACATGATTGATTTTTACTCTACAGCTTACATATACCTTGGCATGTTTAGGGTTTACCAGAATAACCCTCTCGTATTGGATTTCATTGCTTCCTAGATTTAGATTTAAATTTTAAACAAGTTTTATCTTTTCTTATCCTTTTTGCCACTTTAGATTAAGCTATTGTAATATGTAGTTTTGAATTTCAATGACCTATTTTGGTTTTGCATGAAAATTAAAATAATTTCTTCTTTCTTACTCTTCACAATGTGGTAACACGCTTAGCCTTCCTCATCTTGCCAATCTGCCATTATTATCAATTTTCTTGAGCAAGTCCTACATCCCAATTGCACACAATAAACCTATGTGCATCTACCCCATCCAATATTGCTCCAGTTAAACTCTCAAGTGAACCATGCATGATCAGTACTTCTGATCTTGCTTCATCCAAATCAATATTTCCGCACAACTCACAATGTGTACCAATAGAACAAAATAGAAGTCCTTACTTTTAATCATTCCCATTCTTCTCTGTCTGAGCCCTAAACAAAACCCTGGTCATACCTTCAAAATATCCTTTTATAGTGAAACCATTTTGCAAGGCTATCATTATCCGCATATACCGATCACACCTTCACCTGATAAATTAAAAGGATTATATTGTCAGAAAGCATTCACAACACCTTTCCATCTGCAAGCTGACTATAAAATCTTACTAAGCACATTGTTGATTTATGTTGATACAAAAGCTGCAACTTTGAAGTTATTTTGAACAGTTTTTGGCCAGCAAGCAACTTAAAGTGCTTTTGTACAAGTCTGAATGCAATTGTTTTACTTAACTTGCTCCCAACGCTTCTTTGCATCTGAGAATTGGTAACCATGTCCTTGTTTTTGGAAAAAATTGTTCTTTATGGCTTTTCATGTCTGACAGCTGCCTAGCATATTTTCTTTTTTGGAGCAATTATTTTTCCAATTCAATCATTGGTGCTTTCTCTGACTAAAGGAATCGCAAGGACTTCAACTCAATAACAACGTATTTATCATGGGTTTCTATGTAACTTTAGTATCAATTAAGTGAAAGCACTGTTTTATGTCAGTGATTATGTTAGCATTGTAGCTTAAAGTTAGTTGAGAAAACAATTAACACTGCAGTCATTGGTTTTTAGCTGAAGAAAAACTTAAAGGAGCTATGTAAGGTTACATTTAAATATAGCAAGTCCCTCCCATATGAAAGTGATATTCAATTCATTGAAAGGCAACCAGCCTTAAAATCATGAACACGCTTATTCTTGAATAGGACAGTCTTCCTTCTGTGCTAATCATTCAGAAGCTATGGCCTTCCTTTGATATGAGCTTAATTTCTCATTGCCTTATACCAGAGGGACTTGTACCAATAGACTTTGATTGCCTATCCATAAATATGACATAAGACAATATTGTACTATAATAATTATTTGCAAGTTTCATTGTGCACTTAAGGCCACAAGAATCTGCCGTCCATCAATTTTGATACCCATTGCAAATGGGTTGAAAATTATTATTGAATGTTGGAGAGAATGACGTGTAGAGAAGATACATTCTTTACAGTTCGAGAACAAAAGCTTCCTATTTCATCACTAAATATTATCAGCTCTGGTTTCCTTTATATTTCTAATTGGCTAATATATATATATATATATATATATATAGGTTTTAGATTCACAAAGTAAGAAATAACATTGCCCTTCAGGATTTAGATCCACAAATTAAGAAATTCTGAAATAGCAGTGCCCTACCCTTCTCTCTATTTGTACCTAATTTGGTTCTCCTTGTGTTTTTTGTTCATCACTGGCCAGGTAACTAGCATCTTAGAAGGCAAGATAGGACTTGAAAACAACAAAAAGCACCAGGCCTCTCCTCAAGGCTGCTTTCCAACAGGCATTTGCATTTTTCAAAGGGTTTTGTGCATGTTACGAATCAACCTCTTGCTCCATGGCTAACAAATTGCAAGATTTTCATCTTACATCTTAGAATAATTAAAAAGGGTAATTTCAATGAGACTTTCCCTATTCCATGGTGGATTTTAGTGTACCTTTTTTTTTCCTCAAAAAGGATATGTTGTATTAAGTCATATGCATTATGTGACATCTTGGAAAAAAAAAATTGTATAACTGATCGAAACTTCATAACCTTAGAAGGATGGATAAGCAGAAGCACTTAACATTCAAAATGAAAAATAAGAGCATTTTTTTGAAAAAAGAACGAGAAAAGGGAACGAAAATTCAGAAGCTTGCCTTACTATGTAATAAGTTATAAGTATAACCTATTTTGCCCAAGAATATGCAAGTAGGAACAATAGTTGGCTAGAAATATGTTTCCAGGAATGGAAAAGGCTAAGGCCCAACATCAACCATCTTCTTTGGTATATATCCATAGGAAATGGAAGAAAAATAGAAAGACAATCGCATACAACACAAATAAGGACAGGAGGTAAATGTTGCTAAGATGTGTACTGTACATATAGATCACAACATATTATTTGCAAGATACAGATACACATATTGAGTGTGTCTATATATATGGATAAAGAAGTCCATTCACTAGACCAAGTTACAGTTCAAGTTTTAAATGTTTTTCCTTTGTTCCTCAGAATGTTTGGTGAGAGACTTTTGCTAAAGTTTTTAAGTCCAGAAAAATCACAAAAAATCTTTCAAGAATTCCCTTCAATTTATTGAAAAGTTATAGTTTCAAAATATTTATGGGATAAAGACCCTTTGTTCCACTATTTTCATTGCAACTCTTGAATAAAATAAACAAACAGACTACGCATGTCAATTACCAATTACTTCATTATATCAAGTAAAGTCATGCTGAATACTTGGTTCCTGCATCATTCTATGTTTGCTCCATATGAAGACATTGGCCTATCTTATTTTGGAACAGCTGCCCAGAAAGATACAAGCATGGTCATTGAGGACTTGAAAACCAAAGTTCATGAAAAAATAATCTAAACAGTTTCCATCAGTTTTACTCAGGATCCATTTTTTATGTATCATACACATCAGGAAGTAATATCAGATTGTTTAAAAAATATTCTTGAAATATTAAGTTTTTTGCCCTTGAAAAAGAAAGATATTACTCCTAGCTGACCTAAATTTATCATCATTAGAAATAATGTAAGCATACTTGAGAAAATAATATGTTTCCTGAAGTCATTAGAAATATGGAGTATTATTGAAAATTTAACCTTTTTCCATTTCAAAGAACAGCATAGTCAATAATTGATGTGCACTTTTACTATTATCTTTGTGTGTAATGACTCTACCACCTCGCCCTCCCAAATAAAACCACATGCATCTACAATAGTTTGCAGTCTGATTTTAATACTTCTATGTAAGAATTTTGTATTTATCAGGGCCTACACTTTAGGGGTCACACCGTATGCACAAGAAGGGAGACACAGAATTACAGAGAAAATTACTAACTATTGGAGGAAAAAATTAAGGACAAAAGCAATATGAAGGTGTAGAGTATGCAAGGTGCCAAAATATAAGCACAGATGTATAAAAGAACAGAGGACACGTGCTAGTAATAAGAAAAGATACAGATTATTTTGGAACCACTAACAAAAGGCAGAAGTATTCCTTTGCTTTGAACAATCTGAAAAGAAAATGTGCAAAATGCCTTCCCAAACAGTTTAAACTCAATTTGCATTTCAAAAAGATAAAAAGAATTTAGCAGAAAGTGATTTCTAACAAAATGATTGGCAGAAGCTTCCACATACATTGGCTACAACTGAGTCCAAACACAATTAAAATACTTGCTCAGGCATAATTTTTTTTGCTTATTTAAAGCGAATGATACTTAACAGCGACATTTGAAGGATATTAAAAAACTTGTAAAGAATTTTCAAATTTTTAGGAAACACAAACTTACTGATTAACCATTGACTTCATATTTACAGGACAGAACCCCCATCACAAGAACTTGTTCTTAAAAGCCAGCTATCATAAGTGGCATGACAAAAGCAACCTGATGAGACAAATCCAACCAATTTCTATGCATAGGCAAAGCTACAAACAACATGGAAAAATCACTAACTTTACAAACTAAAATATAAGGCTTGAGCGGACTTATCCCTGAGCTACTTCTTAGCCATGCAAGACCAGCTGATGGCCCATCTTGGGACATTTCAAAATTTATATCAACTGTTTATAATCCTTAATGTTATAACACAACCATATCCACACAATGTTATTCACATATGCCCAGAGATTTTTAATTCTGCTCCTCAATTTACAATAAAGGATACTAAGGCTTACCTGCCAAGACATTATTTGAGCATTTGTCCAATTCATTAAGTTCACACTAACACACATTGTACAATCATCATATGGGTTGCTCAATCTAGCCATAAAGAATCATTCGGAGACCAAACGTTGGAAGTGGTTGGCATGGTTGTTGTGCGATGAAGTATATAAACCTACATTAACCTCCTGCTTCCTTGGATAATATCCAGGCAAAAGTTCAAACAACATATACTGCCTTCATTGCACAACTCTTAAAAAGCCACTGGGAATGAACCAACAATAGCATGCATTACTGTAAACAAATCATTAGCACTTTAAATCGGGCACAGCCCTGATCTTACAGCTAACGAGAAGCTCAGATTTCCCTCCCCAATCAAAAACATCAAGAACTAAAAGATCATCAGAGAATAAGGAAGGCCTTACAACTCGAGAGGAGCTATTATGTCCTGTGATACAAAAACACGATTTTGATGCGTATGAGATCTACAAATGTAAATGACAAGCTCCTACTGCAATGATGACCCATGCTCAAAATCCAACAGCTTAACTCCCTACACTGAGAGTTCTTCGTGCTGCAGTGGCTTGGAGGATGTGGCAGAGGAGTTGGCCTTCAATGAAGTCAAAGGCAGCAGAATGACAAGATGCCTCACTTCTCAGATAGTTGTAAATCACGTCTGTGGTAAGAATTTGTATCTGGGCAGCCTTGCTCCCAGGGAATTAATGGGCTATAAACAATTCACAAAAAAAGGAATGGCGCATAGAGCATTTCAGGCCAATTAGGAAAAACCAAGCTGCTCACATTAATAGAATCCCGGTTTCTGTAAGTAAATGTTACTTTAGACTTTGAAATAGCAACGCATTCCCTTTCATGACTAGATTGAAAAGTGTGCCGAGAGATTTGATGAATAACTATAAACCCAAAAGAAAGACTTATAGACTCAACTTATTCCCTCTAATGGTTAAAGCAAGATGTGTGCCAGAGAGATTTAAAAAACAACCATCAAAACACATGAAATACTTATAGACTGAACTAAAGGAATTGACAAAAACAAAAAACCTGTGCTCTTCTTCAGTCCAAGCAATTCCTTTTCGGCGTTCCTGATCTGCTTTAGAGCCACCTTTCCCTGTTGGATTTGTATCAACACTCTGAAGAGTTGCATACTGCGCTCCTTTCTTAGTGCCACAAGCTCCCACAGCTTGCTGGTCAGCAACAACTCCTTCTGCAGAAGAAACATAACGAGGAAGAGGCACCATACCAGCATCAATGCACTTGACATCTTCAACCAGAAGCTCATAATGAATTTTTATCTCTGTTGCATTTTTTCCAGAAACTTCTGCAGCTATCTTTTCCCATCTCTCTTCACAGTCCTCAGTATGCACAGCAAGAGCATTCTCAAATGCTTTCTCCTGCTCTCTACTCCACCTGGAGTTTGCAGGAAGATCTGGGGAAGATGCTGTCATTTACCCTTTGCCTCAATGATACTTTGTCTTACATAATACACAGTTCTGGAAACTATTCCGTATCCAATCCAAACTATTTGCCCTAGGGCTGGAATAGAGCTCTACAGTCTAAACGCACTAACATAACACATTACTCAAAATGATTGTAGCCCTTTTTGTGTACAAATAAAATCCAGAAGATGCCGAATAAATAGTTGGAACTAATAATCCAATCATGAGTTGAAAATGGTCACCGAACAGCATCTAAGTTTGAAAAGAGAAAGCTCTCTGAAATACCCAAAAAACCAAAACCCTATTAAAACTAGAGAAACAAACAATGTACTGCTAAACTCAGCTAAGAGGACACTAAATGCTTAACTTTTGGTAACAGGCAATAAAGAAATGCTAATATTAATGATTGAATAAATCTATAGACAGATCGAACATTCAATCTTTCTGTAAAGAGTAATAAATCATTTTCTGCCTAAAAGACAAGGACTATCTACCCCCTCCAAAGCAACAATATGTGATCTAACCAAGCGTAAAATTTTCGTGGGTTCCCTTTCATATGAATGTGAGCGAAACAGACAGCTTGTGTCAGACATACTACACACCAAAAAAGTACTGTACACGAGAGCCCACATAACAACCAATACCTTGCAGAAAATACTGCATACAGACAGGCACAGAAATTTTAAAAGATGCTATTGCAGTAATAGATGGGCTCTGGAAACTTCTACAAACAACAATTTATGTATAAACACGACCATTACAATGCCCCAGTTAAAGCACCCATGTAACAAGCCTTGAGGTAAGAACCCAGCAGCTCTTTGACAAAAAAACCAGCCAAAAAAGAAAACTCTGAAATCTTCAATTGTAATTGTTGTGGATTTGAATCCAAATGCAGAGTGACCCAACTGTAAACAGAGTAGCAGTTATAAGATACCCGCAATGGTAAAAGACCATGTGAAATAGCCTCTCCATTAAGGCCGGCAATAAGACAAGAACTCAAATTCACCCAGCAAAATCATTGTTTCCCTGTTTTAATATAATAAAAAAGGATAATAACGAGATTATTGGTTCACAACTACTAATACATCCAGAATAAGAAGATCTCCAAAAAAAAGAAGGGAATGATATAGTTTATTAGGAGGATATACAAATCCCTGAGATGAATCATGAGTTATTTTCAGCATGGGAGTATAAAATCAAATACCATTGTTGGGTGCCCACGTAAATCTCTCTCAAGCGATGTAAATTAGGTGAGTCCGGTCGGTAAAATTAAAGCTTGGTGAAAAAGGAAAAATCAAATAAAATAGCATTTTTTCAAAAAAAATGACACTGCCAAATCAGCTAAAATGTTGTTCTTGTGCTTAAAGTTTGAATCTCATATTTATTAAGTTTGTTTCTGCTCAATTAGCTATCTTGACTTTACGCTTCTTGGCTAGCTATGTTCTTATGGCGGCTGCTGTTTTTTTCCTTTGAAAGTTTTCTAAAATCTTTAATATATTTAATTAAAATATATAATATAATTAATGAATAGGCTTTATAAATTATATAAAAGAATACAATTGAAGGGGATGAAAATAATAAAAGATTTTATATAATAGTAGGAGCTATAAGAAGTTTTATAAAAGATACAGTGAAAAATGGATTATGCAAAATCAACAGGGGTAAAGTAAGGCTAGAGATAGTCGCAATCTATAAAACAAACAATTAAAAACAAATTATTATCATTGATAACAAACTAAAAAGATTCTTCGAGCATATATAATAGAAAAAAAAATCAAATGAGCAACAATGACATCAATAAGAATTATATTAACTTCTCGTAGATATGAACATTATAAATTTTATGTTGAAAACTTGTAATATAACCTTGTTAATCAATATGAAGGTGACTAACTTCAGGTGGAGTTGATTCAACTAATTGGAGACCTCTTAGTTGTTCTTTGATAGAACCTATGATTGAAAAGATAACAAAGCAATCTAGAAGAAAATGTCAAAGTAGAGCCTTGAAATTTTAGTTTCCTAGTGAATTGTAGAATTAGCAAAAATAGTTGAGCATATGAATTTCCATAAATGAAGATGGGTAACTTGTCTAATTGTATTAGCAATAACATTATTTCTCAAGATAATTCCAAATAGAGCCTCTTTTTTACTTAAATGATGACCAGACAACTTAGCAGATAAAATTCTAGAAACAACCAACAATTACTTGTTAGCAACCATGCATCCCCAAAACATGTGTTTTACATTTCCAACAACGTGACAAAAAAATCAACAACATGACAAAAAATGCATTTAACTAGTTGATTAGAGAAGCATCTTAGACTTTCACCAATAAGCAATTTGTGGTATAATAATTTCCAAGTAAGCTTTTGAGAATTTGTACCAACCTTAGACCTCCAAATTTGAGTACTTAACTTAAGCCAACTT
The DNA here is from genome assembly GCA_007258455.2 of Sequoia sempervirens. Taxonomy (NCBI): domain Eukaryota; kingdom Viridiplantae; phylum Streptophyta; class Pinopsida; order Cupressales; family Cupressaceae; genus Sequoia; species Sequoia sempervirens. Next base: position 22,598 of record VDFB02377436.1, read on the forward strand.
GTATGGCTAAAATTATAATCATTTAATATTGAGGTAAGGAATTAGGGAAATTTTGGGACTTGGATATGGAGATATATTTTCTTTAATGGGAAGAAGAAATGTTGTGAGGAAATTTAGTGCTAATCTCTAAAGAATTGCAATGTAAAGGGGTACATAATTTGATAGTTAGATTGGATGGTATTTTAAAGGATTGCACAAAAAGAAAGAATTATTTGTAGTTCTTGCTCAAATCAAATCAAGCTTTATTATCTGGCCAGGAAGAACTATAGAGATGAGAAATCTCATATATCACCAAACTATCTAATGCCCTTTTTGAGAAACAAATAAGATTACATAGGAAACAACGTAGCTAGTGGTTTTCCTTGAAAATATATATTCCTATTCCACCAAATGCAAGAACAAGCAAAGCTAAAACTATATTGTAGCTGGCTTAAAATTTGGCATACCTTTTTCCATATTTTCCAAATAAACTAAATAGGGAAAGAGGCTTTAATCTACAATTAAAGAGTAAGGAGAAGCTTATCCATCCAATTAAAAATTTACCATTTCCTTTTAACATTAATGTTATTAAATCTATATCTCAATAAAATCTTAATGTTCATCACCTTTAACCCCTCTAGTGATCCATTTGACCACTAAACATATTCCTTGAAATTTAGGATCTTTAGTTTCAAGTCCACCATTGGATTTAGGTTGTATACATTATGACTAAGAGATGATTCTACAACCAACAATATAACATTACATTTAGTCCATATGAATTGTCAAATTAATTTATAGAGTTCTTTAGAACCTTTATTTGACAACTTCCAACAAGAAGAGAAATAAACATGAGTGACAAGAAATTATGTATTTTTCACCCAAACTTTTCCTAGTAATGAAAGTTCAACTTCTTAACTCAATTTAAAATCTTTTTCTTAAGCCTATTTAAGTACCATTCCCCTATAGCATTAAGATCTAACCCCATACCAAATGAGATCCCTAGACTTACTTCAAACATTCTAGATCAAATTTTTGGATCACTTCCAACGACATGAATAGATACAAGCATGATATTTCAAGCGTACTACAAGAATTCTTCTTTGTTGTTCTCAAATGCTCTAACATTATTGTACGATTACATATAATTCTCACTAATATGCTAACATCACTCCTTTGACATCAACGACAATACTTCTTTGACATAAATGAAAACATATGTTCAACAATCTCCCCCTTTGTCATTGATGGAAAACAACAAAATGTTGTTGGCACATGAAGATAAATCTAATCTGTTAGTATCAAGAAACACCAATAGTTGAAGCTACTCCAATGAGTTCCACTTTATCCCCTTAGAGAATTTAGCATTTTGAATTCCATTTCTCCCCCTTTGATATCAATCTAGTAAAGGTCAACTACTTACAACACAATCTAAAAGCCTATTTCTTGGATAGACTCCCCCTGAGTCCATGCTTCAACTAGACCTTTTAAACACACTGTACCTACACAACTAGATTCAAAAACACTCTTCGAGGCAACCAATTCTTCTTGCGACAGAGAGTCAACACTCCCCCTCAACTTGTGCTTCCTCTTGATTCAAGAGGAGGGATCAACCACTCCCAATTTCTGTCGAAGATACTCAAAGGTCTCCTGGGAAGAGGTTTTATGAAAATTTCTTCTATTTTCTCATTAGTTTCAAAATATTTCAACTTCACCTCTTTGTTTGCAACCTTCTCTCTTAGAATGATACTTAATTGCAATGTTATGTCCTTGAATGTATCATCATATTCTTGGAAATGCTTACAGCACTGGTATTGTTACAAAGAATGGGAATGGGATCATCAAGCTCTATTTTCATCCCCTTCAATTTCTACTTAATCTATAATACCTGTGTGCAACATGAAGCTACAACAATGTACTCTACTTCTGTTGTAGATAAAGATATTGAATCCTACTTCCAGCTTATCCAGGATACAAGACTATCACCAAGAAAGAAAGCTCCACCACTTGTACTCTTCCAGTCATCTATGCTTCCCACCCAATTTGCATCTGTGTATGTAGTTAGTGTGAAGTTTTAACTCTTAGGATACCACAAAACATAATCTATTGTAGCCTTCAAATATCTGAAATCCTTTTTTATTTCCTTGACATGAGTTTCCTTGGACGTTTTCTAAAATCTAGCTACTATCCCAACTACTTGCATTATATTTGGTCTAGATACAGTCACATACAACAAACTAGCAACCATTGACCTATACAAAGTCTATTTTTTTGGATTTGATTCATCATCCCTACTCAATTTACACCAAGTAACCATAGGTGTACTCATTGGTTTGCATTCTTCCATCTTAAACTTTCTCAACATTTTTTTATGTACTTTTTTTGAGAAATGAATATACCTTTATTTGATTGAGAAATATGTGAACCAAGAAAGAAAGATAACTCACCAAGCATTGACATTTAAAACTCACTTTGTATTGTATTTCAGAACTCTTTGCACATAACATCACTGCTACCACCAAAGATAATGACATCAACATAAACAACCACAATCAGTAATTGATCACCTTTGGTTTTTATATATAAGTTACTATTTGTACTACCTCTCCTAAAAATTTGTTGTTACAGATATCTATCTATAGTGTAGGAAAAAAGTATCCCTTTTTACAATTAATTTGGGAAATAATTAATAATAAAATGATCCTAATGTTGTCTTAATTTAGTTTTGTAATATGCTTTTCATATTCACATTAAGTTTAGGGCCCTTTTAAATTAAATGGACTTAATTGTGCCTTTTTTTCAGTGTTGTAAGGTGTACCTTCACATTAATCTAGGGCTTTATTAATTGATTGAGGTTAATTTTCCTTAATTGGCCTCTTTAATTCAAATCCAAGCCTAATAAAATTCAAATTCCAAGGGATAAAACCCGACATTATGCCATTTCACAACACTTAACTTTGGAAGATGAATGTTCTAGGTAAGTGACCTAGGATCCATTTTCCATAGGGTGAATGGGTCCTCACTTAGTTCTAGAACCTTGATTTTACATAACATTTCACCTTGTCTGATGTGTGTCCTAGGTAAGTGGCCTAAATGGGTCCTCACTTAGACCTAGGACCCCTCTTTTGGATATTTTTTTGGCAGTATTTTAATGATTTCAAATATATAAATCAATGTCATCTTGCAATATTTGAATTTCAGGAATTAATATTAAGATATGTATAGATACAAGGTTATTTCACTAAGTTTCATCTAAGCAATCTAGATCTTCATAAGCAATCAAGAGTAATTTTCACAAGAGCACTTCAAGAGCATCCAAGAGCATTTCTAAGGCATTCAAGGGAAAATTTGTAGAAGAATATTGCAGCAATCAAGTTTACATTGTCATGTCAAAGGTTTATTGCATCATGCATGTTGTTTGAGCTAATATGTTGATGTAGTGTTCAAGATCGATCAAGCATATTCAAAGGAATTGTTTCATATCAAGTTTCATGATCAATATCTACATTCATTAAGGCAACTTCATACAAGTTTGCATATTTGTACTCCAAGATTTCAATTAAGGTTTGGTGAGTTGTTACATATTGTTTTTCATTCATCATTCCTTTCATGCTTTTATTCATTTCAAGGTTTAATTACCAAAACGAGATTTCACCAAGGCAAACCCCCATTCCCTTACAAACAACATTTTTCTCTCTTTGATGTGTGATTGCAAATTTTAGGTTGAAGATCAATTGAAGAGCAAAATTGAAGAAAGTTGCAAAGTTGTCAAAGTTGCAAGAAAAATTGTCAAATCATGAAAATTGTTCTACAGGATTTATTTTCGGCTTTTCGACAATGACTGACTGGAATCTAGGAGTGCATACATAGAAGAATAGAACCTAGAATAGATTTTTAGGAGCCCTAGCCAATACCCATTCGCCATAGGGCGAATGAGACCTCAATGAGGTTTGAAAAAGCATCTTTGGTGATAGGTACACAACATTTTACCCTTTCTAGATCTGCCTTTTTCCTGTTAGTTGGGTTAGATTTGGTTATTGTTTCTCATTTGCACATTATAGCACACATTTTGAATGAAATTAGGAGAAATAGGTGAATCATTTTGTTTCATTTTGATAAACCTTAATTTTTCCATATTTCACTATCCAATATGGAGTACCATGATCTAGGAGCTTCTTTGAGTCCATAAAGTGCTTTCTTTATTTTGCACACAAAATCTAGATTATCTAAACATTGGAATCCTTCTTATTGTTCAATGTAAACGTATTCTTCTAATTGTCCATTCAAAAATGCACACTTAACATCCATTTGATATATCTTGAAATTCTTGAATGTTGATAAGGCCAAAAACATTTTGATTGCTTCCAACCTTGCTACCAGAGCAAATGTCTCTTCAAAATCAATTCCTTCAACTTGAGCATATCTTTTACATACAATTCTAACCTTGTTTTAGATCACTTTTCATCTTCATTCAAATTGCTTCTAAAGACCCATTTGGTACCAATGATATTTTTGTCTTTGGATCTTAGAACTAATTCCTAAGTTTCATTTTTCTTGATTTAATTCAATTTTTAATCCATAGCATCTAACCAACCTTTCTGTTTGCTTGCCTTTGCATAGGAACTTGGTTCAAATTTTTGATAATAATACAAAGTGTACCTATTCATTTACTTTCTCAATTATTCTTTGGGTTTGAACCATATTGTCCTTATCTCCTATAATTTGATCTTCAGAGTGACTCTTCTAGACATACCTAGTCAAAGTCTTTGTAGTTGTATTCTTAGAATCATTTTATGAGTCTTCATCATTGTTGTGGATTAGATCTTCATTATATTCTTCCTCCAGAGTATCAGTAAAATGTATTGTTTCATTAATACTTACGTTGAAACTTTCCATAATCCTTTTCAATATTTTGTTATAGCATATATATGCCTTGCTTGTCATAGAATAACCAAGAAAAATACCTTCATCAGATCTAGAATCAAACTTACCCAAATGTTCTTCATCCCTTTTGATGTAGCACTTGCTTCCAAATATCTTGAGATGTCTAACCGAAGCTAGTCTTCCTTTCCATAGTTCATACGATGTTTTAGAAGTCCTTATACTAATTTAAGCTCTGTTCAAAATATACACTACAGTCTGAATTGCTTCTCTATAATACATATCTAACAACTTTGCTTGACTTAGCACTATTTTGGCCATATCCTATATGGTTCAATTCTTCCTCTCAGCTACTCCATTATGTTGTGGAGTTCTAGAAGTAGGAAATTATCTTTATATCCCATGCAACTCATAGAATTCATCATACCGATTAGGAGTGAATTCTCTACCTCTATCTAATCTTTGACATTTGATTGTTCTTTCGGTTTCATTCTCAACCATAGTCTTAAATGCTTTAAACTTTTCAAACGCTTTTGATTTTTCCTTTAGAAAAGTAATCCAAGTCATTATAGAATAATTATCAATAAGCATCATAAAATTTACCTATCACATGTTATCCTTTTTGTTCTCATTGGTCCGCACAGATCAATATAAATCAAATCTAATGGATTTGTTGTGGAATATTCCTTAGTAGGAAATTTTTTCCTTGTCTATTTTCCTTCATGACATTACTTACAACTAGTAGATTGAGGCTTCTTGATCGTTGGCATGTCTCTTACTATTCCTTTTGAATTGATCCTCACAAGATCATCAAAATTGATGTGTCCCAATCTTCTATGCCAGAGCCAACTCTCTTCTCTTTGTATTGCAAAGAAATTTTGTCTATCTACCTCATTGAGATGATAACATAATTGTCAGTCAAACTTCCTTCTTCAACTAACTCTCTTGTATTGGTCTTTATGATTTCATAGCCTTTATCACACATTTGACTTACACTAAGAAGATTGTGCTTCAATCCTTCTACATATAGAACATCATGAATTTTTTTATTTTCGCCATCAAGACTTAAAATACCCTTGTAGACATGGAAAATATACTGACATACTTGATCCCGATTATTAACACCATTTCATCCTAAATCAATCCTTAGTCTAACCATTTAATCAAATACCTTTATTTGATTAAATTCATCAATTTTCCTCTCTTAATTGAATAAATCATTTTATCTAATTAAGTCTTTCTCTCTTGTTAATTAAATCAATCTATCTTATCTAATTAACCCTATGTGCATATTTAATTAAATAATTCCCTTTATTTGATTAAATCTCTAGGTCTATCTATTAAATTATATAAATTAAACCTTGTTTAATTTAAGCTAACCAATCATCTCCTTTAGTTAATAAAAAAAAAATTATTTAACTAAGTCTAAAATCACATTCCTCTCATCTTTGATTTAAATAAACCCATAAATCTAAGTCAAATTTGTCACTTCATCTAATCTCTCATTAAATTAATTAACCATTGATTAATTTAATCCTAATTCATGTCCCATCCTCTAGCTTTTGCCACTTGCACATGAAAATAGATTTAATTTATTTATTAAATCCCTATTTTCTCTCAACATGGCATAATGGAGGAATATTCTCTCAAATTTGAATTCAAATCCAAGTGGACTTTGTCCTTCCAACAAGACATTTACTTCACCTAATAAGTCATTTTGCCTTGAGCCAAGTGGCATTTAAGACATTCTTTTTCCCTCTTACATGTCATTTCACTAATTTCAAATATCACCTAATGTCATTTATGAGCACATTCATCAAAATGTGCACATCCTTCATCCATCCATCTCTTGACAAGTGACACCTTGCCATTGGTTGAATGTTAGTCCCACATTGCTCCATTTTGGGCATTTCTCCAACTTGTCATTCTATAAATAAGAGACTTCATTCCTCATTTTAGCATCCACAATTTGAGAAAACTTACTATACTCAAATCCATACTCAAGCATAGCAATTCTCATCCATTTCATCAAAGTCTTAGCTAGGTTATGTAGATTTTCATCTTGGAGCATACTTCAATCTTCAACAAAGTGGATCACATCTTCATCAAATCATCAAAGCTTGCATAGGATTTGGGAAAGGGCCAATTTCCACATCAAATTGGCACCAACTCCCCCATAAGATCAAGAGTTTGCATGTTCTTAATAGGATTTAGTTTGTTTTTATCTTCTTTCATTGTGTTCTTGTTTTATTCCTATTTTGAGCATAGTTAAATGGATTTTATGGGGAACTTAGATTCTAACTTGCATTTCAATCTTCTAATGTGTGTATTCTTTGTGTTTTGTAGGTACTGGGATCTTGGTTCATACAACCCTTATCAGTAATATTAGTAATAAAATTGTTACCAAGGGTCACAAATCCTCCATCAAACTTTTTGAAGTGCATGAAATTGCTCTTGTCTTTGATCATGTGGCTTGAGAATATGTTGTTAATAATCCTTATATTCTTCTCCTTTTGAGCATGTAATGTATTTTGAGCCACCATGGGTTTCTCTGAACTTTGTTCCTTTGGTTTCTTCTTCCAAACTTTATCTGCTTCATTATTCTAACATTCTGACTTATTTCATTTTGGGTATAGTATAGGATAACTCACAAAATTGCTTCTATAGTTTCTAGCAATATGTTTTGTTACATTTGTGACAAATGATACTGAAATTATACAAGGGTACAAATGTATTTATGCTAACAAAATCATTTCTTCTTGCTAGACCCTTTCTACAATTCACAACCTTATGACCAAAATGATAACAATTAAAACAATAACTAGAAAAATAATGATTGAACCTGTTATTGTATCCTTGTCCTCTTGGAGCTTGTCTTTTGTATCTTCTATTTTGTCTATGCACTTGGATGAAACCATCATTCAACACCTTTCTTTCATCAGATTTCTACAACTTTCTCAAACTTTGAACTTGCAGAGCCATTATGTTCTAGATTCTCAACAACTAACTTCATGGGTTGCTCAATCACCTTATTCTTCTGTATATATCTATAAAATGAAGACCATTTTTGATATGTAGTGATCTCTGGCTTTCTATTATTTGATCCAAGGTCTCAATACTCTTCCCAAACTTCAACTTCAACTGATGATTTACTTTTTCAAGATCTTTCCTTAGTGATACAATCTTTGCTTCAATTTTTTCAAAATCCTTGTCTCTTGATAGCAATATTTTAGTAAGAACTTATTCAATCCTCTTTGCTTCTTCCACTTGAATATTTAGATTAGTGACCATCTTCTCTACTTTCTCAAGATTCAGAGATAATTTGTCTTTTTCTTTCACTTCTTTTGCAGTTATTTTCTTCAACCTTTTGATTTCCTTCCCACCACACAACAATTCTTCCACAAGGTCTACTTCCACATCATCATAAATTTCAAACTTTATTTTTGCATCTTCTTCAGAGGTTTTCATATCCATAAAAAGAGTCTTTTCTCATTCATTCCCAGAAGTGTCTTGGTCATCATCATCATATGAGTAGCCTTCCTCATTGATAAAGAAACTTTTTTGATTTTTTTTGAAACTTTTTCCCTTTTTGAAATGACATTTTCTCATCATTGTTAGATTCCTTATATTGACAATTATCCATGAAATATCCTACTTCACCATTATTAAAACATTTGAAAGGAAACTTATCTTTATACTTTTCGGAACCTCTGTGTAACTTTCTGACAAAGTTTGCTTCCTCCAGATTGATCCATCTTTTGAATCTAGATCATCTTGATTCTTGGACACCTTGAATGCAACCTCTATCCTTACAAAATTATCATTCTCAATTTTCATTTCATAGGTAATCAAAATTCCATGTAACTCATCCATAGTTAGAGTATTCATATCTTTGGCTATTCAACAACAAATGCTTTTTCTTCAAAATTTTGGAGAAGAGATCTAAGTACCTTTTTCACAATCATACATTCTTTTAGTTCTTCATGAAGACCTCTGATGGAATTGACAACCTCATCAACCCAAAGTAGGAATGTGGTAATTTTTCCCTCTTCCTTCATTTTTAAAATTTCAAATTGACCTCAATGAGTTTTAAGCTTTGCTTGTTTGACCTTATCATCACCTTCATAGATGTTGTGTAGCTTACTCCATACTTCCTTCATTGTCTTATAATGCATGATCTTTACAAACTTAGAGTTAGATAAATCACATAATACAGTATTCCTTAAGTATTATTCTCACAATCCTTCTTTCTAGCTTGATCTCTTGGGGCACTTTCAAGGATCTCATATCCATCCACAACTAATTGCCAAACCTCAAATCCTAGGGCCATCAAGTATGCTTCCATTCTTACTTTCCAAAAAGCATAATTGGATCCATCAAAGAGTGGTGCCTTATTTGAAGACAATCCTTCTTGATCCACTGAGTGTGCATCTCGAATCTACCTCAAATTGTTAGGCTTCTTCAAAGGAACTTGGCTTTGATGCTAATTGAAGTGTACACAATATACTAAGAGGGTGAATTAGTATATGAAATCTATTTAAAAAAAATTATTTCAACTTGAATTACCATTAGTCACTTATCCAAACATGAATAAAAAATAGCTAGTATCAATTAAGTAATATAAATGCACACATTCACACATAATGAACACTAGATATACGTGGAAACTCAAAATGTAAAAAACCATAGTGAGAAGAACTACTTGGATATACCATCCAAATCCAACCTCACATAAATAATAAACAATTTACACTCATGAAGTAGGAACCAACCTATTAGAGACACCAATGCCTTGTTGTATTTGTAGGCACCAACCTACTGAAGACACCAATCCCTAATACAAAGATCTAAGCACCAACTCAATAGGCAAGGCATTAGTCCTACTGAATCACATAAATATGTTTTATGAATCTTCAAGAATGATAACATAGCTTACACTTGATCTAATCAACCTTCAGACACTCTCCCACACAACATATGATCTTCTGATAATGGTGCACAATGATTGAAATGTAACTCACATTACACCACTTTGATATTCACATTGAAGCCCTAATTATATTTCATTCACACACTCATACACCTTAGGATAGATCCTAGATGTCTATATATATGAATTATATTTATAATTACATTCACGTGTCAGCCGAAAACATAAAATAATATCTTTAAGTTGATCACACAAGCACTCCTTAACCAAGCATGTCTAAACATGTAAATAGGTCAGGTCCAATAACCCACACACTACACCAAAAGATAGAACATGTGGCATGATTCCTAATGTAGACTTATCTTGTCCCAACAATCATCCATATGTTGCCTCCAGAGAGCACATGCTACAAGCCTTTGTTGCATCGATTTAGAACATCAACTTGGTTAATTAACCTACAAATTGACTCTTCTATCACTTCAAACTTTTTGCTTAATGATCATCCATTCCAAAAAAAATGGAATAAGATAAAACTTGTGGATACACACTCTCCTTTCAAACTACATACCATAACTTACATTTATGAAGAAATGCAAATCAAAACATGTTACTAGAACAATCTCACTATTTGGTTAACTTCAAAAATTATGGATCAAACTTACAGATCACTTCCATCAACATGAAAAAATACAAGCATGATATTTCAAGCATACTAAAAGCAGTCTTCTTCATTGTTCTCAAATGCTTTGAAATGATAGTATAGTTACATTTAATTTTTATTGATCCATTAACATCACTCTTTTGATATCAGTGAACACCTTTGACATCAATGACAACATATGTTCAACAAAAGTGAGTATCAATTGTTCTATTTGTAACTTTGGTATCTATTTTGGTTTCTTGATATATTAGTATATGAAGAAGTTCATGCTATTTGAAAAAGAGTCATTGAATAATTTTGGATGTTCTATTCCCATATGATAAAAACTATGAATAGGTAAAATTTTATTAAAGAATAAATCATTGTAACAAGTATTGAGAATACTTCCTAGATCATTAATAGGCATGAATTAAATAACTTTACTTACAAAGGCCCATGATAAATAGTAGGAATTGTGTTTGAAGCAAGAGTAGGGAGTCTTGAGGAAGATGTAATACATTAACAAAAAATGAATTCAACACCTTTTCAAATGATCAAATGATTATTGAAAGATATCATAATAAATTTATTCTTTACTTATATTTGCACTATCTATTTGCTCATGTTGAACCCTACAATATGTGTATGGGAAAATTGATAATAATTAACTCCATGGTCCTCAAAATATGATACATCATGAAAAATTATATAATTTCTATAGTATAATCATAATAGGCATCTAAAATATTGTTTCTTTAGAGAGCATAGATGAATCCATAAAACCTCTTAAGGAATGTCATCATTAGTGGAAATATTTGAATTAGTGTACAAAAAAACTCTAAGAAAGGACTAAAACTGTATCCAATGAAGGGATATGCAATCGAGTAATAAATGAATTATAAGATTTATAATATTTATTATACTATTGTAAAGCTTTGTCAATAATAGTTTCTCTAAATTTGTTCATTAGGAAAACATCAACATATATTTGTTCATACTATAAAGATGAAAATCATTATATATAAAAAAAATTGTGGGAAGGTGCAAAGGAGGATAAAATAATCCCACTCATCAACTGGGAAGTGGAATGTCACTAAAAAATAAGGATGGGGTTGGGTTAAGAAGAATGGAAATGCATAATATGGCGTTAGGCACCAAACTTTGTTGGAAAATTTACAGAGATCTAAAAGGTTTTGGTGTAGGATTATTCAAAAAAAGTATTTGGATGAGGATGACTCGAAGTGGATTTTAACTTTGCAAAATTTGAATGGTGCCTCCTATAATATGTAATTTTATTTGGGAGAGTCACTAGATTTTCATGGAGCACCTCACATGGAGAATTGGCAATGGAAGGAGCATTGATTTTTTATTCAAAGAAGATAACTACTTCAAGAGGAAGCTCAAAGAGGCCATTGGTATTTTTCATTACCCCTCCAACCTCAACTGTGACAAAGGTTTGAATCTCAATTTCTCTTGGAAACCCCTTCTGAATAGCCTTAAAAAACCCCCTCTTAGTCGTCCTTGATTCTGTAATGTCCCCTTTTTTGTGAGCAACGGAGTTTAGAGGAATTAGCCTATTCCTGATCCTCGTAGGCTAATGGGGCTTGATCAGAGGGTCGTTTGGCAGATACCCAGTTGATTGGTTGGCTCATTTCGTGATTCGGTCTACATATGGAGGTGTTCTAATGATTTCTTGATATGTTTCTATTTTTAGAAACCTCATGCTATAAAGTAATGTTATGTTTGCACTTTATGTTATGAATAATTATTTTATTATAAAGTGCAAAATAATAAAATAATAAAATAAAATAAAATAATATTCCTTCTAGAAGGTGACTTGGGAAAGTTCTAGAAGGAGGCCGACCTCTTGAGGAAAAAAGTATAAATAGACATCACGGGCTTCATTCTCATCATCCAGATTTGTTGTTGTTGATGTTGATGTTTGATGCTTGTGGAGCCTAGGGTTTCTACAGTTGTCTTTGGCCATTGAGAATGAAAACTCTCAATTGGTGAGCAATTTTGAGGGTGTGAAATATCACTTGAATTATTGCAAAGTTGAGGAAGTTGCTTCAGACTTTCTACTTGTACTTCAAAGCAAAATTCTATGGCCTTTGGCCAAATTTTGGTGGTATCAATTTGAAAAGATCAATTGGTGCATTGTTGGAGTCATTTTGGTGTATTGAGACTTCATCAAGATTGTTATTCAAGGTTCAATCTGCATCTTTATTAATTCTGGAATAAATTACAGTCATATATATCAGCTTGAGGGAGCCACATTTTTGCTTATTGCAGCCATAACATTGATTGATCTTGGTCTTGATTAGTAGTGCTTAACTTCTAAGGAGATGGAGATCATTATTGGAGCTGGAGGAGATCTTTAGAGGTTGATATGTATTTATTTTCTGAGGTCTGCTAGAATAGGGGTGAATTGGGCTGGGAAGCACAAATAAATTCATAAAAATTCATACATTTTTTTTTGGCTTATGGGTATTGAAGCAATCAATTTCTAGAGGATGGACAATGATGTTTGGTGATTAAAATCAGAGGTTGCAGTTGCTATTATTTTATTTTTGAAGTATGAAATATCCAGCAGGGGCGGCTAGGGCTGAGACATCATCCATCACTCATAAGGTGCTCTCTCCTTTGTTCTTGTTTGCTACTTCATCTCCAATCCAAGGCGACTTCATTCTAGGTTTCTTGCATTGTTTGGAGCTCATTTACATGTCATATTTGTATATGTTTGAAGTCTGATTTTGTAAGTTCAGAAATTAGCAAACTTCAGAAAAGTTGTAAATTGACAAGAGTCTTGGCAATGCTTTGCATTTTGGTTTATAAACAAGTGCTGGAGTTTAGTTTTAGATTAGTAACATTATTCATAGTCTTCTAGATTCTAGATGGATGCATTCCAAGTGTTTGACTAAAAGTCACTTGGCTGTAGGTGGCTAGATTGCTCATAGAAAATCATTTAATGAGCATTGTATTGAGTCTTTATTTTGCAAATTGGAGATATAGGTTGCTAGTTGTTAATAAGTTGTCAATGAGCATTTCCATATTATTCACACTCAGATTTTAGTATGCATACCAACTGTTTGCAAATATACCATTTGGTTGTAGGTGCATTTAGAAGTTATGTATAAGCATTGTAAAAGATGAAATTAAGTCATTGATGCATCTAAGAGATAGTTTATGAATTGTAGCTTTGATTTCCAAGCATTTAGATTACTTTGATATCATTTTCAAGCATTTATATCAGTTTGATAACTCAGACCAGCAAGCTGGGAGTTTGCATGAGAATTGTTTGACGAAATTCTTTGAGCCTTCAATTAGCATTTTAAGGTCAGATTTGAGCAGGGTCATTACAGATTCCCTCTTCCTGGTGGATCTTTTCCTTCTTCACTCCCCTTTCTCTTCCTTTCTCTCCCCTCCATTTGCATCTTTCCCCCCCTTTTTCTCACTCCTCCCCTTCTCATTCTTCTTCGCCCTTCGACCGTTCTGTGTTCCTTCGAGGGTGTGGTCCTTCTCTCTTCCGTTTCATCTTTTTTGTACTTTCATTCTTTTCCTTCTTCTTTTTTCCTTTTCATTTTTCCTTTGTGTCTTTTCTTTCTTGTGGTCTTTTGTTCGTTGTGTTCAATTTCTTAATTCTTTTCTTTTCTCTTTCTAGAATGTTTTTCTTCGTTTCTCTTTGTATAAAATATTTTGTTTCGTTTCTCTTTCATGGTTGTGTTAGTTTTGTTTTTTGTTTAGATGTTTTCCGTATTAGATTTCTCTTTGTTATTATTTATCAAGGTTGTTTTATTTATTCTTTTAGTATTAATTATAATCTTTGGTATTAATTGATCTTTTCAATTTTGTTCTTTTTTTTAGGTAAGTGTTGTCTAAGGGGACAACTCCCTCTATTTCTTGACAGAAACAAATACAAGCGCCATACAACATCAATGGTACAAATATCCAATGCCATCAGCCACATCAACAAGCCTGACAATGACATTTTCCTCAATGAGGTCTAGATTTTCCTCTATGAATTTCATGAAGTTGTTGATATTGTTCTGATGCTCCAAAAACTTTTTGAAGAGTTTCCATGTCTTCTGCAGCTTTTGCTTCTTACGATCTTGATTGAGGCTTAAAATCCCCACAACTAGGCCAACCTCCAGGACAATCGACACCCTACCAATAGCTTCACACATTGCCAACTATGTTTCATCCTGACCATACCTAAGTGCAACACTCACCCCCCGTAGACTAGCACCCAAGACATATTGAGTATTTGCAACATTCACATACTATAAAATCGTTAGCATTTATTATTATTTTTTGGGTTTCTTATTATCTTATATTTTTAATTTTTTCCCTTAATATATTATTTGGTTTTTGTAGTATTATCTAATATATTTTTTATCATTTTAAGATATTTTTTTCTTTAGAATTTTTTATTTATTTTTTCACATTTATTTCATCAATTTCTTTCTCTTTTATTTTGTCTTTTGTAATTCTTGTTTTTTCCTTAATTTATTTTTTCTTAAGTTGTGTTTTTAATCTTTTTTATTTTTAGGTTTATTTTTTTCATTTTGCGGCTTATTTCTTAGCTTTCTTTTTGCTCTTTCTTATCTATATATTTATTCCCTCTTTTCATATTTTCATTGTTTCTTTTAGTTTGGGTAATATTTTTCTTCTAGTTTTGTATTTGGTATTTTTCATAAAGTTGTTTCTTCTTTTCAATATTGTTATATTGATTTATCTTCCTTGCATTCTTTTTCTTTAATTTATTTTTACTTTAATGCTTTTAAATTTTTTTATTATTTATTAGTTATTTTTTATCTTATTATTTGTAATGTTTTATTATTTAGTTTTTTCTATTTGGATTTAGTTTTTAATTTAGTTTTTGATTAATTTTCATTTTTTGTTCATTATTATTCATATGGTCATTTTAAATTATATTAAAGTTTATTATTAAAATCATGAGCTAGCAATTATATAATGTATTAAAATATAATATTATTTTCTTTTTACTTTCGTTACGTTAGATTTTTTTTTTAATAAAAGGGTAAAAACTTTATTAATAATCAGAGAACAATATTACAAAGCATCAATAGGCCAATGCCCAAGAACCACCAGAACCAAACAAGGAACAAGAGACCACATCATTCAATAGTACTAGCATTTCCATTTGCAGTAAGAATCCCCTCCAAGTCGCGATGGAGCTCTGAAGAAACCTGTCCAAACTCAGCAACATTCCAGCCCTCTATATGCTTAGAATCCCAATGAGCCAGACAATCAGCTGCTTTGTTCCACTCCCTCAGAATGTGAACGAAGGACACCATCTCCATCAAAGAGCTAATCTGCAAAATCTGCTGAACTAACCTAGTCAACTGCTAGTGAACATCAGACACCTTTTGATCCTTCAACAAATTTATCATGACTTGTGAATCAGATTCATAGACAACCTTACGCAGCCCAAAGCAAATGCCCACTCAAAAGAGTATAAGATTGCCAAACCTTCCATAAGATTAATGGGTTGCACCCCCTCATGAACAGAAAAGAAGAAAAACATTGATCCCAAAGAGTCTCTGCCAATCCCCCCAACCCCAGCAGGCCCAAGATTACCTCGAGAAGATCCATCTGTGTTGATCTTCAAAATGCCATTTGGGGGGGGCATCCATCTACCGATCCTAAGAACCCTCTGCCGCAGGTGGTGACCTTTCCTGAGGCTAGCAACCATCAAAGATGATCCATGAATCCCCAATCTATCCACCACCCCAACATCCCCTTTCCCCAAGGGAAAACAACATCACATTTAGCAGCCACCGTTTCCTGAATCATACCTAGAATTCTTTGCCATACTTGTTGCACAACCATCTTCTCACCACAAAAAATCCTACGATTCCTCTCCAACCAAATTTGCCACAGGATGAAAGTAGGTCCCACATACCACACATCCTGCAAAAAAGAGGCAACCGAAGGAGGCCTACCCAAACTGCTCCAAAAGTCAATCAAGGAGGAGGCATGAACATAGGAACAATTCCACACTCCCCACCAGAAATGCCACAACTGTGAAGCAAAGGAACAACGAAAGAACAAATGAGCGGACTCCTCCTCCCCTCCCCCACAAAGAACACAAACAGAGGGACCCTAAAAACCTCGCTTCTGAATGTTGTCCCAAGTCAAACATCTATTCCGGGCCAAGGTCCAAACAAAACAGTTGCACTTTGGCCAAGAAAACTTGTTCCAAACTCTCCTCCACTAGGGAACCTCCATCCCCTCTAGCTTATGAGATAACAACACCTGATAACCTGAAGCAACAAAATAAACCCCCTTAGGATTAGGAGACCAAGAGAGGACATACCCATCCATGAGGGAACTACAACACCTACTAGAGAGGAGATTGTGAAGCTCCACACACTCTTCATTCAAACCAACATTAGGCCATTCATCAAGACGCTTCCATCTCGCCCGCACCAGCTGGTCATTAATAAAGAAGGCCATAAAATCACTCACCCTAGACCACCCAGATGCAAGAAACCTTTGGCACGGAGTCAACAGATTAGGGTGTTGAGAAGTAATAGGAGGAAAACCATCCCAAGAATCAGACCAAAAATGAGCCTTCGATCCCCCTCTGTAAATCCAGAAAAGGCCATCCTTAACAAGCATCGCCCCTTTCTTAAGTGTATTCCAAATCATCGAACCTCTCCCCTCCAGGGGAAGTCAAGGAATATCCTGCCAAGCCACACCAGGGAAGTATTTATGAGATAAAATCCTAGCCCAAATTTGATCATGCTCCACACACCATCTCCAATACAGTTTAGCTGCCAGCGCCTCCCCGGTCAAGGATGACTGCCTTAACCCAAGGCCACCGAACTGACATAGACTACAAACAGTATCCCAGTTAACAAGGCTCCACTTTGAAGACAACAAATTACCAGCCCAAAGAAACTACCTGGCTAAAGAGTCTAAATCCTTAACAAATCCCATCGAGGCCACCTGAAGCATACATCTGTAGGCAGGGAGAGCCTGCACCACCGACTTAAGCAACTGAACTCGACCAACAAAGGACAACCACCTATGAGTCCAATGATTCACTTTCACCCAAAATTTATCCAAAATATT